>JADLIF010001416.1:0-64861 GCA_016648015.1 Steinernema khuongi
AGCTCTAATCCCCAGAAGTAACCCACAACTGCGCCACCCCTGCGCTACTGTAGGGCCGCGCTACTTAAAAAGTGAAAACGCGCTACTACCTGTAGCACCGCGCAGTCTGCGCGCATGCCCCGGTTCTTGAGAAATAAAGGAGTAATTTCCTTTGCTTATGGGTCAGTGTGGTCGGTCCTCTGCTTGCAGTCAAAGTAGGCCCAAGGACAAACAAATATATTATTTTTGCTTGTAGAATTGAAGTATCCATTGAGGTCAAAGACACCAGAAGACCTTCCCTTTTAAATCAACCATATACACACATAAATTCCAGTCGCTCACATTTTTGGCCCCTTTTAGATCCAATTCGTCCGGTCAGGTGGTCAGGTGACGTCAGCTGATCAGAAATCTCCCCGTTTGAATCTGTTAATGAAAAATGCCCTGCATCTACCTATGCAAATATCAACTTTTGGTCTGAGCCTTCCAAATCCTCTTTCCAGAAGGATTTATTTCATCTCTGAATCACCCTCCAAGCATGACAACAACCTTGTTTTCACCCTATCGGCTAGAAGGCGACTTCTAGCGGCAAATGTTTTCCAATCTGGAAAATCCCATCTTCTCATGGCTACCTCTTATCAGGATCCAAGCGAATTGTTTTGTGTTTACCGAGTCGATGAAGCGGAAGACGGCGGAACCCTTTCATACTCTATTAGCCTAGCTATTCACCACGTGAATGGGAATTGCCAACACAGAAGTTGTGGTTGACAGAGTCGCTGGACCGATGACGCAAACTTCCGAGGGTTTTGAACAAAGGAGCACCAAATCATGCAGGAGTAGTTTCTTTGCAGGGAAATCCACAAGTCTCGTGGAAATGCCATCCGAATCGAGTTTTCACGATTCTGGTGTCCTGGGAAGACCTCTTTGTTTCTCTATGCAAGCGTCTAGTCGCCTTCCAAGCACGCCACGTTCTCGTGATTTGGTTTCAATACTTTTATTTCTTAGAATTGAAAATGATCTGGGTGTTTTGAGCCAAGAGAGATACCATAAAAGTTAGGCCCTAAGGCACGCGATTCAGCAGTCTAGGAAATACTTGACGTGACGCTTTTGTCAAAAATCAGAGAGACAGAGAGGCCAAGATAAAAAGCAAATCTACAAGTTTCAGAACGCTGTATCATGTTGCTGTGCTAAAGCCTCTCTAGCACTCTAGAAGTCCTCTGCGAAGAACAGTATGATATCGTACTTTGTTCGAATGGTAGAATCAATCTGGATACGGTAGAAAATTTCTCGAACAAAGTACGATATCACTTACAGTGTTTCCGGAAACAATCAGTACTCTGCGCAAAGAAGTTGTCCAGGGCTGAGACCAAAAAGGTAGGTCATGTTTTCATGTTTTCAAGACGATGTTTTCAAGATTGACGCATCTTCACACATCATATGATGAGTCTTATACTATTGAGGGAAGTAGGCAAATGCTCCAGTTGGCACGTTCTTCTTAGAGTGGAAACGATCTTCTCAACAAATTCAGCGATGTCCTTAGCTGTCGAAGGAACTATTTCACGCAAGGCTCATTTCCTGTCGCGTATAATTCATGAATGGACTAAAGTATCCGAGACTCACGTAGGAGATACGGACGTTTAGTGTCCCTATTTTAAGGACTGGGCCTACCTTCTTGGACAGACGATGAATGTGCCTGTCCTCTGTGGATTTGTAGCCCTTTCTTTTGAGAGGTTTCACTGTTTTTCACAATGAGACCCTGTTGTTATTTTCCTTCAGTTCTATTTCAGTACACCTTCGTTGTAATACCCAAAGTACCGCGATATGTCTGAAGGACGTGCACAACAACAACTTAGAGCAAATTAAGTTTTGTTGCTGAAGAGAGGGTGAGTCATTTCCGTATCCGGTTACGGTAGCCCATACTGTTCTAATCAATACGATTATCATAGATCAAGAGATCCTGGTCAAGAGATCAGATATCGTAGGTCGAAAGATCGGCTTCTATGGAACTGGTTCACTCGCTCTCGTTCCGCTCGTCCAATGGATTTCAAAGGCTTATGCACTGACTCACTTCCATATAGCATTCACAGAGCCCCAAGTACTTCGTATGTTTTTCGTGAGTTCTCTGAATAATGCATCTCGTTCTCATTGGACACACCGAAATCCTGAGTTCTTTTCAGCAGCAACGCCATTGTGCCAGGGTAAGGGCTAGTGCGGAGGTGTACCCTACGCCGGGCTGCTAATCGGGATCTGGTGCTGACAAGTGCTTCGGAATTTCCACCTAAAAAAAGCGTTAGTTTGCAAGTCTCTCCACGTGGCTACCCAAAACGGCATCCTCTGACGACATCTCCGGCTCGTGCTGTTTTCCGGCTCTCGTTGAGATCCACATAAATAATCCACAGACGTCGTCGGCCACCCGAAAACAAAAAGTTCAGAAGACGGTTGGTTATGTCTCATAATCAGCCTAACAGTGTCAGTGTTGGGGACAAGACCACTTAAGAAGAATGTCTTAAAACTAGGATCACATCGAAGTGTTTGCCTTGAAGACAGGCCACAGTCACTTTACCCTAAAGTTGCTAATTAGCAAATTCCAATAAAGTCCACCAGTAGTTCCAATCCATACAGTATCCTATCGTCCTCCTCCTGCTCCCCTCCTACGGTACCCTCCTCCCCCGTATTGAAGCAACGCTTACAGGACACATCTGGTTGTTTTAGTAGGGCACACCACCAAGAATTTCAGCAAACACATAGACGCGCCGGTTCGCATTCGCTCAATTGCCTCATCATCCCTGGTGATTGCCTCGTAAAAGCGTAGGAGAAAACACATTAGCGGAATACTTGAGTCGTAGGGCGCGTTGCAATAGTCGACAGTTATAGATTGTAGGAGGTACAAGGGGCCTTTCGAATGGTCAGAGATAGGGCTTCTGTCGACGTGAGTTCTTCGTCGTAGGTGTCCCGATGCATCGTCCTTTGACCTGCAGCAGAGAAGCTTCTTGGACCAAAAATTATCGAAACTATCCAAATACACAATGGGGTCCGTGGGGTCCTTCCTAGCATCGCATAGCTCTCAAGTAGGCGCTCCTCGACGCACAGCTATTTATTCGTCTACGGAATAAGCTTCTCACCTGGATCACAAATAATGACAATAATGCTTATGTACAACACCAATTCCAATTCACTCTGATTCGAGGTCCTCGAGGACATCCGCGTACTCTCGGTTGAACGCCTCCAAGTCGAACTCTTCGGATTCACAGATAGCCGGGAGCTTGAAACGGATGAAGATTTCGGATTCCTTGGGTTGATAGTCATCCGACTCCTTCAGGACGAGTGACTCGTACTCGGGATTAATCCAGTCCATGGGCTCGAAGGCACCTGGAATTCGAGGTAAGTTCTAAGCCCGACGGAAACAGCGAGACTTACTCAAGTCGTCGGAGAGCCCGGCCTTCTCAGCGGGACCAAAGTCGTATTCTTCTTCTTCTCCCTCCTCTTCGGTTAGGTAGGTGTCCAGGCCTAGCTCTAATTCTTCTTTCTCTTCTCTGTTCTTTTTCTTCGGAGAATCGAGCTGCAACAGTGAGATGCGTTAAAATATATGCCTTGGATGTGGTTTCGGATCATAAAACTGGAGGGTTTTACTGCTTTATGTTTGCGTCACCTCCTCCACCTTTGAAAAACGGCAAACAGGCACGGACCTAACCGAACGGACAAAAAAAAGCTTTAATTGATTTTAACGACTGTCAAACCAATTTGGGTTTGGGTTGCGATAATCCGGTCCAGGTTTGGGGAACCGTCGCCGACCTGGCAACCCACCTGGACCCTACCCTTCGAAAATCCGGCCTCGGCCGGAAAATTTTTTGCAAGGAGCATTATTATGACGAAGGATGGTATGGGGTGTACTGGATGGATCCTACCCTCCGAAAAAATCGCCGATTTGGTGATCCTTCTCCCAGGCCTGATCCGGTCCCCGAATGCGTGGTAATAATGATAAAGTTTGTGAAGACATACCTTGAGCGGAACATCTGTATACACTGAGAAGGTCGGAGCCTTCGGACGCGCTGGAGTCTTCACGCTGATGCCCTTGACTTGGGTCATGGGACGGGCCGGAGTCTTCGCGGTGATCCCTTTCACAGGACCCTGATGACGAGCGGGCGTCATGGTGTTGACGGGCATTTCGTTGAGTCGTGACATGTCTGAAACGAAGGCTGAATCGTAAAAGAAGCATACACAAGCAGGTAAACGCAGATAAACCATAGGAAACACAGACACCTAACCGAACGAACAAAGCACAAGCGGCGCTCCAAATACCACGAAATCTTGTCACTCGCGCGTTATCTTCAAGCGTTTATCGCTTCGAGACCACATGGAATGATCAGAAAACGTTCTGTCTTGTAGACATTAATGGTGTTGTCTCTTGTTTCACCCGTCTGCACTTGGATGTGCCAATCCGATAGAGCACGGTGGCTGGCTGTGAGAAGCAAGTATACCGCAACTTCTTGCATATTCCGGAATTTAGCCGCAAAAGCGAAAATATCGATTACGAACGGAAATGTAAATTAATAAAACGGAAATGTAAATTAAAAATATAAAAAACCACGATGGATCAGCAAGGCCCGATTAAATGTGACCTTTCCTCGTCTACGTTTTGTCTGGACAAGAAGGAGCTGGCAGCGCGAGATGTCCTGCCACGCAATGCCTCTATTCTGTTGGAAGATACCGTACCCTCTCTTCTCCGAAGACGTCACCCTCCCAGGGTTTCCCGTAGTTCCAGATGATGTGGTTTGTTTTCACCAGCCTCGCGCATTCCACGAAGATCACATTGAAGTGGACGGTGGGAAATCGATCGAGACAGGTCTGGGTGCAGAGACGTTGCGTCTCGTAGAAGCCTTTTCGCGTCTGGGGGGATACATGCCCCCTTTGTTTCTCCAAACAAGGCCCATATCCCTTTCCTCCTTTCTTCCGCCTTGGGAGGTTTGCCTTAATATTTTTGTCTTTCTGCTGCTATAAGTTGAACGAGTATTTCCAATGAGCGCTCGAGAATAAGACGTCGCTTTGCCCCAAATTTCGGATTCCCCCTTAAACTACTTTTCTGTTCCAGAGGATGGGTGCATCGTCGTCCAAGAAGTCCCCCGTTATTGGCTCCGTGACGACCCCCATGTATTGCCTTAACGTCGTGGGAAGTAGGCACCTGCTTCTTGGGGGAGGCGGAGGTCAAGCCAAGACTGGAGTGAAAAATGAAATCCAGGTAAATCGATGCCTTATATAGATGCCTTCAACAGGCTGGATTCGCTTAGACGATGCTCCTTGGCTACGAGACGAACATAAGTCATGCGTCTGGACCTGCTAAGGCGGCTGCCGAGCCCACAGGACCTAGACTTCGAAACGCCGGATTGATAGATACGTCCTCGCGTTCCACTATGGGGATGGATGTTATAAGCTTTGGCCTCCCCGAAGACGGAAGATACCTGATTGCCGCAAGTCACGATCAGTTCTGCGGCTTCTACGAGACCGATGGGTTCGAAGTTGTGGAGAGCGACGATGAGCCACGCACGCTCAGCCTCATCCCGCGTCGAGTGGCGCTCTTCGAAACGGTCCTTCTCGCCAACGCGAAGAACGATAGGTTCCAGGTACTTGAGCACATAAATTTGATGAATTACTCATTTACTGTATTTAGAAGAGAGTGAAGTTCGCGAATTTGCAAGGGAAGTTAATACTAGTCACCTCTGGCTCCGATGGAATGATCAAAGTATGGAATGTTGAAGATATCCTACAGGACACGGTTTGGCTCACAGTCTCCTCAACCTTCATAACCCTCTTTTTCAGGACAAGAGTACACCCTCGAAGGAATGGGACGCCGGCCATGGACAGATCGACGACCTTGATGTCAGCCCCGATGGGACGACCATCTTCTCCCTAGGAGACAAGAGCAAGTCTGTTTTCGTCTGGGATACTGTATCGGGACGCCAGCTCTACGAAGTCCAAAGCCCTCCTGGATACACCCCCCGCTGCGTACGGTTCACCAATCGCGCCCAAGATAACAACAGGGACAATATCTTCTTCGTCGTGGCCTACAACCCTACAGTCCTCCGTGGAAAACAGGAGACGAAGCTCCTTCGATGGGTTTGCTCGAGGAGGCAAACCGCCCTGGACCTAGTCTGCAGTACGAACTCGATATCTGAGGTACCTAGATAGTCCTTCTCATGGCTTCTCACATTTGACCTTCTCCGTTTAGAGAATTTCAAAGATTGACGTGCAGGACGGTGGGCGATGGATCGCGATCGGAACGATGGAAGGATCAGTGGCCGTGCACAGGACGAGTGATCTGAAGAAGATGAAGGTCAATATTGGCACGCACGACAACTTCGTCACCGACGTCAAAGTCCTTCCGCCCAAAACCGAAGATTTTCCGGATTTGCAGAAGACTTTCAAGATGCCCTATATCCCGGGTCCCCACTCCGAGGCCGAAGTGGCGGTGGTGTCCATTTCAGTGGACAATACCGTTCAGCTCCACACGCTTCCCTTCGATCACTCTCCGTCCCTTGTATTTGTCCTTCTCTTATCACTTCTTGTTACTATTCTCTGTCCGGTCTTGTTCAGTTTTTTCCTCAAATTGTGACTGATTCACTTATTCCTACTTAACTTAAGTATGTATTATTATATTTATGCGCAAAGTTTATTGACTAAACATGTTCGGGTCTCCCTGCCGTACGTGGACTTGCGAAGCACTTAGAAAATAGGTTAATGTAACCTGAACTCCCACTGGAATGCAGATGTTTGGTCAGACCTCCGAAGAAGGGTGAAGAAGGCTAGCGGAACTATCGGGTAATGTTAGCGATGACCAAGAAGACCGTCTTCTGGTTCACATGGACGCCCATAGGAGGTAAGTGTTAACTCTTTGCTATCACCACCGGAGGGGAATCGCAGATAGGAGCTATGCTCGACGCATAGCATTTTCAAACTTTTGAAGCATTTAAAGAGATTGGGAAATTATTGGTCGACCTATTCGTGAAGGAAGTTCAGGATTGCATCGGGGATCTTTAAACAGCTTCACAACGGCCATGGATTCGTTTGCGACTTACCTGGAAGCGTACGGATGTGAATATGAGCTGAAGCTCCGCGTTCCTCACGGACATGAGCAGATTCATCTCAAGGAATTACTTGAGAAACTGTCAGGTATTGTCGCCGGTCGATCTGTCCGTAGGCTCACACATATTTGGACTCCCAATCCCACTGAACGCTGCGATGTTCGATTGCGGGACATGGCGATTTCGCTCGCTATCAAGGAGCACTTCCAGCCACGGGAGACGGTGTTCCAAGACTCCGGATTCTCAGAAGAAGAAGTTACACACCTGGCAGAGCGAGGAGTATCCGCGATTCCTGTGGATGAGTACTTAACTCCCAAGGTGGATCCTCCCTCCGAGGGAGAAGTCGACCTCTTCTATACCCTGCACTGTAGTGCCGCTCTACTGGACACGTTACTGTGGAGTCACTGGACGAACGCGTGGCTCGATAGAACGATTTTTCTTAGTGAGGATGAATTGCATTTCGAGGAACTCTTTTTCTGCAATCATCTTTGGACAACACCTCATTGCGAAAGAACGAAACTCTTCAGGTACTACTTCTCGCCATATAGGGCGACCCTAGTCGCTTTCATCTTTAAAATCGAAAAGATCGAAACCCTTCAGGAGACCTTTCAGAGACCGATCTACCACTGGAGCATGGTTCCCAGCCACTTGGGCTCTTTGTACTCCGGGGGACTCGTCGATATGCAGACTCACGCACAGGTCAATGAGAACCTGCAGAAAATAACCAAAAAATTCGAGGAGGAGCATTTTATCGAGGAAGTCGTCTCTGACTTGCACAAGGTCCTGGGAGAACGCACTCTGAAGAAGATTCGACTTGTTGGCGTCGGGGATTTTGCCTCAAAGTACGAAAGCGCATACTTAAATTTTATCGGACTCCAACAGCTGGCACTCGCTTTGGCTCTGGGAAAGCGCTTCGAAGTGCCCGTTCTGTGCCACGAGCTGCGTCTTACCCTCTTCGAGCAGAACTTCCTGAAGAGCATAGGAGTGGAGACTCCTGAGCCGAGCGACATGTCGACTCCTGAAGAAGGACTTCGTGAAGGAGAAGCGGTGCTCTACTACATGCCTCGATGTCCTTACGATGTCGAGAACATGGTTCTGTGGGGAAATCGAAAGCAGATGAGGAACATAGTGCTTATAAGACAAGGACCATCTCTAGAAGACATCGAAAAGAGGTACAGTAACAGTAGCTGCAAGGACATGAGGCCATTTATTGAGTACCACACGAAAGCGCAAAGCATTCCCATCCGCAACCTAAACCTGTGCTACCCAATTTCCATATATCCATCCGAACTCGGTGAAGTGCAAAGCAGCAATGCACCGTTCTTTGAGGCAACAATTTCCAGCTATCCTGGTGAGGTATTAGAAGACGTTCCGGACGAGAAACCAAACGTCGACGTGGACTAAACCAAAGTATATATTTTGGGAGACTCATCAGAACTGCATTAGAAGAAAATCTGACAAGGGGAGTCCGTGCACCTAAAGAGTTATTTGTTTATCCACTTGCTTCTATTTAAGCATACCTTCTAATGTTTAACCTATTTTTTGCCAATAAAGACGCAAGGGTCTCCTTGACATCAGCTGTTTACCTTGCCATACGTGGACTTTGGAACGATGTAAACAGAATGGCTAATATTAGCTGAAAACAACCACCGGAATGGAGTTATCGGGCCTACTTCCGAAGAAGGCCGGTCAGCATCTTCTGCTTCATATGGCGAGAACCATCCGTGTGTGTAAATTTCGCACCTGTTCTTTTTAAGTGCTCAAAGGTTCATTTATTTGCCCTTGTTCCCAAAGATCCATTCCCGCTATGAGCGAACTCCAAATCCCACATACGCGTCTAAAGAAGCGGAAGGTCGTAAAAAGAAAAACCGGCCTTCGAACCCAGCTCCTCCAGTGCCCCGCTCAAGACACCGGAGCGGGTTTGACACGCGGAGATATGGATCTGTGTCGCTTTCATCGGGGAACATCCGCAAAGCCTCCATTTCGCCCGATCCCACTGACCCGTTCGGCCGGGATGCACGCTTTCCCCACTGATCTGAACGACTGTGAGCCACCGCATCCTTGCTGGAACTTCATTTCTTTTCAGTTGAAGAGGTCTCGTTACACGCCGTTCCTACCGAAACTCCGCTCCTGCATACCGTATCCCTCTCAGCGAAGGCCCGGAAGCAGTATGTGACGTTCGCGGATCCTGTGCATATTCAGATAGGGTGAGGTTCTCGGCCACTTTCAGTGCTTTACTCTTCTCCGCAGCTCCAGATAAGTGACTTCTCCCCCTTTAGATCCCCCGCGAAAGAACGACTTGTGTGCCGGATCTGCCAGTCTGATGACGGTGACCTTGTCCGGCCTTGTGGCTGCAGCGGAACGGTTAACCAACCTCTTCAGAATGCTCTACTTGATCCTTTAGATGGCTTACGTCCACGAAGCTTGCCTTCACGAGTGGATCCTCCAATCCTGCAGCTCTGGAACCTGTGAGGTCTGTCAGAAGGAGTATACGGTGACAGCGACACGCCTTCCGCCGTTGTGGAGTTGGACGAAACCGAACTTCGAATGCAAGGTGAGTGTCAGGACGCGTCCCTCTCATCGCCCAGCTAAGAACTTCGCGGAGCTGTTCATGATCCTCGGCCTGGGCTTCTCACTCGTCCACTTGATCTCCTTCTCGGAAGGGGGCGAACTCCTCAAGCGAGCCTTCACCATTCGTCAAGAAGCCCGTCCCGATGACGTCACGCGCCTCTGTAAACATTTCCGTGAGTGCTTAATGGCGTTCTTTGGATAATGGCGTTTAGTCCTTGTCTTCATCGTCGTAATCACCCTCGCCGTGGGTCTCCTGAACTCCGTTCTGAAAATCTACAGATATGTTTTGAAGCAACGTCGGATTCAGTTTATCGACTGTCCCCGGCAAACAACATAAATAAAACACTTAATACTAAGCATATCGGGGGCACAGAATAAAACTGTGAGTGATGATCGTTTAGAGTAAATCTCAGACACAACACCGCCCCTCCCCTCCCCCTTCTTCTCACCGAACGGGTTCCTTCTGCTATCCGCTCTATGGCTTTTAGTTACAAGGAACACGCTTTACTCAAATAAAGACCACCCTTTCTCATATCTTCATCTTGCTTTCCTTTTTACCTTTCACAAGTTTTTATTCTTCCTCTCGTTTAATTCCACCAGTCTTCAGGTCAACGTTAGCCTTGTTCACCGGTTCGTAGATCTCGTTCTTCTTCGTAAATCCTTTCGCTCCCCCCGGTTCCATCTTGGCGCATTCCTTCCCGGAGGTTGCAGGAGGTGGTAGCGGACTTACACCATGCAGCTGAAACGTAACTCGGTGAGTGTTCTTTAATGAAAAGGCTGCTTACGTTGACAATGTAGTAGGGATCTTCTGGTTTGTTCTGACACGAGTCGTGGTTTCCTGCCTGTAGTGAGGGGATGTTCTGTGTGAGACTTTTCTGGTTCGCGGCGGCGGCGCGGGCCTCTTTTGCAGCTTCTTCGGCTTTCCTCGTCGCTTCGCCCAGCGCCATCTTCAGCTGCGCGATCTCGATTTCCTTGAGGAGTAGCTCCTTGTCCCTCTTAAACTTCTCGCGCTCCTTCTCGATGTCTTCTTGAATCTCGGCCTTGCTAGCCGGCCGATTGGTTCGGTCGGTGCTTCGCTCGGTTTTTGCTTGTCTGTGTCGAACTATTCCTCCTTTCTCCAGAGTGCAGCTTTGGCTCGGCGCCGACTTATGTCGTACGATGATGATATTCCGTTTCAGCAACTTTACGTCCTCACTTTGGCTGCGCTGAAATGAAGTTTTAGAACAGCGATGGCTGGGCTAAATTCACCCTCCTAGCCGTCTTGTTTTCCAGGATGTCCGGACGAATCGAGGTATGGGTGCTTCTTGCGCGATCTTCAGAAGTGAAGGGGCTGTTCACATCGACGAACGGGCTGCTCACATTTGTTCCATGAGGATTTTCTGAACAATCTCTGAATCAAGAAGATGGCTCGTGGAAGGAGAACCTACTCGTATCACTCATCGTCCAGGCGAGGTTCCACCGCCCGCGTCTGAATGAGAGCAGCAAAATGGGAGCGAAGAAGAAGCGCAGTCGCAGCGAAGTCTCCTAGACATTGATTTTGCAGAACGGAGACTAGACACACGGAGTAGACATTTCCGTGGAGGAGCCGAGAGAGTTCTGCTTGCTTTCTGTCAATATTACTCCTTCCCTTCTGAAGGTGATGCCCCTATATCTGTTCTGCGATGTCCCACCTTTTCCCTTTCCTTTGAAGCTTTTGTCGCCTTTAGTTACTTCGCAAAACTACACACTCGGGTTTATTTACGTAACCATAAGACATCATCAGTTATTCGTGAAAACAAAGTATATAACGAACGCGGCGATTCCCACGAGTCCGAGAACAAGGATGGCGACAGTGTAGCGCTTGTGAACCCTTCTTAATTGCTTCTCCTGCTCCCGCTCTCGGTAGATGGAGTTCATGAGCTGCTGGAGCACTTGTTTCTTTTCCTCCACCACCTCGGCCATCTTCGTCTCGAAGGAAAACTTGGCTAGATCGAGCTCCGCGTACAGCTGTTGGCTCTTTTGGAAGTAGTGTTCTTGCATCTCCGCGAGAATCTGCTCTCGTTCCTTCCTCAGCTCCCAAACTTCCTCGGTCCTCGCCTCAAGTTCATCGTTGAAGAGCGAGGAGAGCAATTTCACGCGGGCGGCCTCCTCCTCCGGGAGGAGGTCGATGAGGTCCTCCTGTCGACCATCGGAGTACGTGACAATCCTAAAACGCTTGGGCTCTTCTTCAGAGGGGAACAGGTAAAAGAATTTTTCCTCCATGTTGGGCGAAGAGTTCATTGTTCTCTGAGATAGGCGACGCAATATCGTTGAAGTGAACAGAAGTGTACGATGCAGAAGTGTCAAATCACACCAGAGAAAAGGTGAGATCGCTATATCCCGAAATACCACCGGCTCCAGGCTCAAAACCACTCACCAAACAATGCAGAAATATTTATGCGCAATATTAACATATCCAACTCACAAATGCACAGTAGGGAATGGTGCGGATCTAGAACTTCTCCGCGACGAGCTTCTCCAGGGAGCGGGCATCGGCGGCGAATCTGCGGATGCCGTCGGAAAGCTTATCAGTCGCCATGGTGTCCTCGTTCATTTGGAAGCGCGTGCGGGACTCGGTCGCCTCAATCTTGTCGAGGGCCGACCGCTTGGCGCTTTCCTCCGTGAGCACCACGGGAACGGTCTCCTGGTCCTTCGCGAGCTCCCCGAGAAGTCCAGGGCTGATGGTAAGAAGGTCGCATCCAATAAGGCCCTTGATTTCTTCGGTATTGCGGAACGACGCGGCCATAACTTGTGTCTTGTATCCGAACTTCTTGTAGTAATTGTAGATTCTTTTAACGCTCTAATGAAATAGAGATTGCAAATAAGAACGAAGTCCGAATTTAACGTACCAATACTCCAGGGTCATCATGGCGGTCGTACGACTTCTTTTCGGTGTTCTTGCAATACCAATCGAAGATTCTCCCCACGAAGGGGGAAATCAGCGTGACGCCGGCTTCTGCGCAGGCGACGGCCTGCTCAAAGTTGAAGAGCAACGTCATGTTGCAGTGAATACCGTACTTTGATTCAAGCTCTCTAAAACGTTAACACTCGATAGTTTTGCTCATTCATAAATTCACTTACTTAGCGGCTTGGATTCCTTCCCAAGTAGATGCGAGCTTAATCAAAATGCGCTCCTTGGCGATCCCTTCTTCCTTATAGAGCTCGATCAGGGAAAGCGCCTTGTCGATGGACCCCTCCTTGTCGAAGGAGAGTCGGGCGTCGACTTCAGTGGAGACGCGGCCGGGGATGATGTTGAGGATCTCTTTTCCAAATAGGACAAATAGTTTGTCCGTTGCGAGAGCAATCTGCTCCTCGCGGGTTTTGTCGCCAGCCTTCGCCTTGGCGTACGCGATAGCATCCTCAATGAGGTGCTTATACGCCTCCATCTTTGAGGCAGCAAGGATGAGCGACGGGTTCGTGGTGGCATCTGTCGGTTGGAACTGTTTAATCGCTGAAAGATGAAGGAATCGTAACCTTGATTAGGATTGCCCCAAACAAAAGGAGGCTGGACTGTTACTCACCTTGAAAGTCGCCAGTGTCGGCGACGACGGTCGTCACCTTCTTGATCTGATCCAGAACGGAAGACATCGTGAGTTCTGAAATCGATTCACGTTTTTTAGATCGAAAAAGCGAGACCCGACACAGACAGACAATGGTTGGCGCAGACAGATTACAGAAGAGACGCCATCGACGTGAAACAGACAGCTGCAGATGCCCGCACTGCCGTGCGCAGATTGCGAAACGCAGTGAGCGTCGATCGGTCACCTCGTTCGCTCATGGTGACTGAGTGACTGGGAAGTGCAAAACATCATTCGCGCGCACGATAGCTCGTATGAGAATGAAGTTGCGTGGTCAGATTCGTCGTACGACTGGGAGAAGATAACGGTCGTCGGCGCCGCGCCGCACGTCGCCTTTGCAGTAGATTTTTTTGTGAAATGTCTTTCAGTAGATATGCATTACACGTTATTAAACAACACATGTGTGATTGTCTTTTCAAACAAGCAAAAGTCTCTTTAATACAGAAGTCAATATGTGCATTCAATATGCCAGTATACAGAACACGTCTTAAGAGCGACTCGCTTCCCTCAACTGAAGTGGAGGATCTTTGCGAGAATTTTGAAGGTGGGTGCGCGTCTCCTACTTGTGGTCAAAAACTCCGGCCGACGAGAGGATGATGAGAATGATGACAGTGATCAGAAGGACGGCGCCAACAATGCAGATAATCGTCCATTTCAGATTCTTTTTGCACATGTGACGCTGTACGCGACGCGCGGACGTTTTGAAGCTTTCGGCCTGGAATGTTCAAAGATTTAGATCCACCCTCTTTGGCAACCACCAAACTGATTGCGAAAGTTGCTCCGTTCTCTGGTCCAGGTTGTCGAGACGCTCTCCACGTTCAAGGATCCGCTCGACATTGTTAGACATCACCTAAGAAGCGCATCACACATTTTCAGGAATTTGGGAGATTCTGACTTACAGTTTTGACGTCGTTCACTTGCTGCTGAAGCTGGGCCATCTTGTTCGGCTGCTGTACATTGGCTTCGGCGTCCATTGCGACAACGTCAATCGGCTGAAAAGGTCGGAGAGTCAAAACAGCGATCCTTGAGCACGCGACAGTCGATCGATAAACATGGACAGCGAGTGGTTTTTCGTCGTCTTCTGATATGACACCGACTCCACAACTGGCGAGGAACGTGAAACGCGATCCGCGCTAATCCGCGGCATTGTGACGCGAGGCGGAACGCCGCTAGTTGCCCTGACTCCGACTCGGCTTGAATAAATTAACGAGCAATTTTCGATTTGCGTATCGAGGAATGTAGCGGTACTTTGTAAGCAGCATACAAAAATGTGACCCCCAGCCTTAAAAGTCAAAAAAATATAGAAGCAATGAACTTCTTCAGATCTGATGATGAGACCTGAGAAGATGAGTGGTTCTCGGTTGGGACTGAATGAGGAAATGTCAGCATTCCATCGGAGTCGCCCTGACTTTCTGACGCATCAGGAAACGAGCGCAAAAGACGATATTTTGGCGCGGACTGAAATGCGGTTTACGGAAGAAGGGAAACATTGTGGAACGGACGAAAAGGAAGGGCAGCTATCCAATATGCACAAAAATGTTTAGGTTAGGGGGTTACGGTAGCCCTTGTGATGCAGTAGCCAAAGCGTTCAAAGAGCCGATTTAAAGACAAGGACGGGATCAAGATGTGTAATGACAATACGGAGCCAGCGAGCTCCAAACTCGTTGCGGCTTCTGGATAGGGATCCAGAAGCCGCAACGAGTTTGGAGCAGCCCCTATGCAGAAGTCGGAACGACCAGACAATCTAGACACTGCTGAGACAGTCTAGCATGGTACGGAGAGAGACACTAGGCACGATCAAACTCACAAAACGAAGGTTCACGCTCCAGTAAGCGCCGAAAAAGTGAGTCACACGGCGATCAAGCGACGTATTGCCCCACTACAGCGATCGGAAGGGGGCAAAACGCCAATCGATTCAACAAAGACAAACATGTGCGCGGAACGAATAAAAAGCAAATAGAGACAAGGAGCCGGAAACACGGCTGCTCCGCGTTCCAGAGACTGGTTTCAGATTTATCTCGGGTGGGAAGGTTTGAGCGACTAAAGAAGAACTGCAGATGAGTAGCGCTCCACAAGGTTATACAGGACGAGCATGATGGTTGGTTGACTCATCCTCGGTGAGCGCCGCCCTCACATATGACATGTGTGACTCTCAATCGGCCGTCAAGTCCCATTGTGTGCTGGAATCCATTCTCCTCAGATCTGGAAACATGTGTACCAGTTACTAGCTGGTCAGAAGTAGCTGTTGCCAAGGATCCCGGAATCACATTTACCACAATTAACATTAATTCACAAAAACACAGCATACATCATACACATAAATTACTGGTGGCACTTGTTGCACAGCCAGTCATTAACGACGTCGCAGTTCTGCTTCAGCAACTGATTGTTAAGGCGAATGCTCTCGGTGACTTGGCGGATGGGACGGTCCAGCGTTTTGGCCACATCCTCATCGTTTTTGAAGAAATTCTGTAATTTGTACTTATAGAACCACATCCTCAATATGCGCCCATACCTCAACATCCGTAGCTACCTTTTCCAGGCACTGGGAATCCGCGGACAGCTTGAAGCAGTGCTGGAACAAAGAGCTGCTGGCGCCACCGAACTTCGTTTGCAGCTCCTTCACATTGTCCTTGAAGTATTGCCAGACAAAGTCCTGTCCGGTCTTATGGACACGCGCAGCGGCAAACAGAAGCATGAGATCTTGGGAGCGAATCTTCTACAAAAGAAATATTTGAAAGGAGACCAAATAAATAAGAACATACTCCTTCCATTCCATAATCGAACACGTTCTTCAAGAGGGCGCCATCAGAAGCCTGTCCCATTCCCAAGATGCAGTTGCGCTCGATCTCGCTGAAGCCGCATGTCGAAAAGATGTTCTTCAATTGTTCAACGCCTTCTTCGCCGTTGTATCTTCCAACAATTCCGTAGATAACGCTTCGCAAATCGGGATGCAGATCGGTCTTGTTCTTGACATGGTCTGCGAACAACTTGCGGCCGGTTTCAATTGTTTCCTGGTGACCGCATTTCGCCAGACGGCCCATGACGAGAGCTCTAGTCATCGCCAATTGCGGATCTACAAAGGATGCAGATCATATAATCACATGTAAAAGTTTACCTTCGTTGGGCGCAGCTTCCCAACCCAGACGCTTGGCAACAGGCTCCAGAGTTTTGCAAATGAACTCGTCGAACTTCTTCCGAACGGCTTGGTCCTCATGGTGAGCCAGCACGTTGGCGATTGCGGACACACCTGCATCAAGGGAGCCCCAGACGACATATTCGTTCTCGGCGACGCTGGCTTCTAGCAGCATTAGGAAGCTTGTTGCACTGACTCTTCCTGCGTTGACGAGTGCGAATAGATCGTTGGTAATTCCAAAACGATCCACGACGGGGATCTTCTGAGAGCTGATGTCTGGCATAATAGCCTTCAGCATCTCGTCCGTGTACTGGACGCGGTAGAATCCGGTTGTGCCAGCGTTAAGCTAAAATTACATTGGTTGATGGTGGCTTTGCAATTGATATTTCTTACCTTCACATAGTCCGTCTCCTTCACGTCGTCCAAAACAAACTCGTCTTCGCGCTTCGTCAAAAGGAACTTGTACTTTGCAGCTCCAGGATCCGACTGGGTTGCAATCGTAATAGGGACTTGCCAGAGAAGGTTGGCCTCGTCTTCACTGCCATCAGCAATGAACCGCTGCTGCGAGACCTTGAGAATCCGCTTCGAACCCTCCTGGCGTTGTGTGACGGTGATCAGCGGGAATCCCATTTGTTTCGTCCATCCCGACATCATCTTCTCAATGTCCTACAAAACAGTATTTTCCTTTCAATTGGAGAACCAAGCGAAATACCTGTCCAGAGGCTTCTCCAATAGCCTGCCACAAATCAACCGTAGTGGCGTTGCTGTACTGGAACTTCTTGAGGTACCGGCGAAGTCCATCGCGGAAGGTTTCCTCACCCAAGTACGAACACAGCATCCTGTTTATGGAGTTGGACTTGGCATAGGTAATGCTGTCGTAGATCTCGTCCAGTTCATTCGGGTTGTTGATCTCCACCTCGATAGGGTGCGAGCTGCGCAAGGCGTCAAGTGACAAGCCAGCAGCGAGCTCATCATTGACGAAGTGGAGCCAGATCTTGAACTCCGGGTTATTGCTTCCCACGAACATGTACTCCATGAAGGAGGCAAATCCTTCCTTCAACCACAGGTCGGTCCACCATTTCTAAATAGTTCAGCGTCAATAACAGGACGGTTCTGGAAGTATTTACCATGGTGACCAGATCTCCAAACCAAAGATGAGCCAATTCGTGGGCAATCACGAGGGCGACCCGAGATTTCTGGCGAGTTGAGGACTTCGCAGGATCAACCAGAAGAGCAACCTCACGGTAAGTTACCAAGCCCCAGTTTTCCATAGCACCTAAATGAACACCGAACAATTATCAGACCTCTGGCAAGCTTTTCTTACCCATGCTAAAGTCGGGAATGGCGATAAGATCGCACTTCGGAAGTGGGTAGACGAGGCCAAACCAGTCGTTGTACCAATCAATTGCCTTCGTGGCTAGGTCGAGACCAAACTCTCCAAGGTGCTTCTTACCGGGAACCGTGTAAACACGCATGACACAGCCACTCTTCGTTTTATCCTTAAAAAAGTTTTAGTATTGTGGGATTGTTGTCAACATTCCTACCTCAATGTACTCGAGCTCTCCAACGGCGAACGCCAGAAGGTACGTGGACATGATAGGAGTGGTGGCGTACTTGACAAGCTTTTTCTCGGCTGCTGCTGGCTTCTCCTCGATCACATTCATGTTCGACAGCGCAGTAAGATGCGAGTCAACTTCAAGGCTGATGTTGAATCGGGCCTTGTACAGAGGCTCATCCCAGCAGGGGAAGCAAAGTCTTGCGTATGTGCTCTAGAACAGAAGACGTGATAAGCTATCCATACGTAATTAATACCTCAAACTGCGTGGAAGCCATGAACTTCTCGGCCCCACTCGCATCTTTATAAGATGAGCGGTAGAAGCCGTGCATCTTGTCGTTGAGCTCGCCCACAAACTTCAAAGATAGTGTGGCTTTCACACTGTCGACGGTCTTCGGAAGCTTGATGGTCACGGTCGCCCATTTCTTGTCATACTCAATGGGGAGGTTTTCGAACGCTAAGAATAATTAAGATAAAATACATGATAACAACAACAAAACATACCTTCTCCGGACGCTAACTTTACATTAGCATTGCTCACGGACATCTCACTGGCATGAAGCTTGAGAAAATCCGTAGGCTTGACGATCTCAAGATCAATCGTCTCTTCTCCATCGAATGTGAATTTTTTCAAGTCCGGTTTTAAAGTGATGTTGTACAGGGACGGCTTGGCAAGCTCCGGAAGGCGCTGGAACTTATCAGCGGCAGCAGACATTCTGGCAGTTTGGATAACGAGACGTCCTGAAACAGCAAAATATGAGAAAAAGTTATGCGCAACACTGCTAATTAAAAATTTAGAACTTCGTTTGCGCAACGTTGACAAGGAGGACGAGCAGATAACGACACCTAACTCATCAAGGGAATATGTATACAGGGTCTAACCGAGTATTGGACGTCTGTCGGTTTAGCGAGCAAACAGCACTCAATCACTGCTGCCACGAAACAAAAACAACGAACTACTGATAGCAATGTAAAGGCGACCGAGTGAAATTTGCTGATATCAGTCAACACCAGTGCGCAAATAAAGCACCAATTTGAAGCGCTAATAAAAGCTGCAGTGAAAAATGACCACGTATGCAAGTATAGCCGCACGACTGAATCTATCGACGGGAGGCTGCCAAGGTTGCAGCCGCTGCCGACACACAACCACTCGGTTTGAAAAACAGCGCGCGCTCGCTTTTTTGTGAAGACCATATAGAAAGGACAAGGGGAATCAAAACACTGAAAAATGAAACAACTAACTAACCCGTCAATCCTCCGAGCATTCTCGCGTATTTTAGCAGCATGGTGACAGCTCCTACAGACAAACAGTGTCAAATTGATAACAAAAATTGGGGAAAGGTAAGAACCGCGCGCCGCAGGCAGAGTATTGGCGAGAGCTAGCATTCACAGACTCGACAAATCACCGGGCCATGCCGTGAGCGTGGGCTGTTTACAGAACACACGGCTGAAGACCATTCCAGAATGTTCCAAATGTGGCTCTTGGCGCGCACGAGACAGAGACACTTGAATGGAGACACTGTCTGGGGCCTTTGCGGTGACAGCGGGTGCATTAGATGTGTAGTACGCCTTTATAATGTTTTTCGGCAAAAACAGTCAAAGAAGCCGCTCCGCAGCTAATTTTAGAATGTCCCCCAATTGTCTTTTCTACGGAACACGGTCACCCCGGTGGGCAGTGGACGAAGCTTGGTTATACTCTTGCAGCGCATTGGCATTGCCATGGCGATTACTTGGATTTTCGCAGCTGCTAGAACTGGGCAAGTTGCATTCGACCACTGCTCGTTTTCGTTTGCGACAATTTCTACTATCAGGTGTTGTGTCGCTGATATCAGGCGTTCGAGCAACCTTCTATGTGTCTATCAGGTGGTTTCTTTATCACACATTAGAAGGACAACAACAACTTTATGACGTGGGTTACTGTTCAACAATGATAATAGGGAACAATGGCAGTAACAGAGCGCCATCGCCATTGCCATATCAGGAATTTGCGAGTTTAGCTGGAAGTGAAGACGCGCCAGACACGGATGACGTTGTCTGTGAATCCGGCGTACAGGGTCTGACCATCGTTGGACCAGGCAAGGCTGGTGACCTGAGGAGCGACCTTGTTTCCGCGAGCGGAGGTGGTGGTGGAATCGATCTTCAGTTCATCGACGACGGACTTGTTCTCGAGATCCCAGATCTTGATGACAGATCCGGCGGCGGCGCAGAGCCAGTATCTGTTGGGGGAGAAGGTGAGGGAGTTGATGATCTCGGATCCGGGGAGGGTGTACAAGTGGTTTCCGTCATTGAGGTCCCAGAGCATGGCGTTTCCGTCCTTTCCACCCGAAGCGCAGAGAGATCCATCGGGGGAGACGGTGAGGTTGTTGATGTAGCCGGTGTGACCGTAGTGGTTGGTCTTCAGGCGGCAGTTGGAAAGGTTCCAGACCTTGACGGCCTTGTCCCAACCGGCGGAAACGATGATGGGGTTGTTGGCCGGGGCGAAGCGGACGCTGGAGACCCAGTCGGTGTGGCAATCATCGACGATGGTGTGCTTGCACTGGGCCAGGGTGTTCCAGAGCTTGATGGTGCGATCGCGAGATCCAGAGACGATCTGACGGTTATCAGCGGAGAAGGCGACCGAGAGGACGTCGTTGGTGTGAGACGAGAAGACGCGCGTGGTGCGGCCGCTGAAGAATTGCTGTTGAGATGGTGTCTAAGAATGTAAGATCTTACGTATTCAGATCCCAGAGGCGGAGGGTCTTATCCCACGATCCGGAGAGGGCGAACTGACCATCGGAGGAGAGGACAACATCGGAGACGAAGTGTCCGTGGCCGTGGAGGGAGCGGCCGGCGTGGCCGGTAAGGGACATGCCAGTGGAGGCGGTGAAGTCATCAGAATCGAGGTTCCAAACGATGACGGACTTGTCGCGGGAGGACGAGACGATCACCTTGGGGTTGAGGGGGTTGGTGGCGATCTGGGTGACCCATCCACCGTGGCCCCGGAGGGTACCCTCGAGCTTCATATGAACGGCCATGTTCGGAGTCTGGAAAATTCGGTGAAAATACTCACATCTCGCCTACGTTTATTTATACTACTCGCAAAGCAACACGCATCCCGCGTGCTCTGAAAAACGCACAAAAATGAAATTGCAGAGCTTCTTGGCTGTTTTCATGGAACGGACATGCCGATAAACCAATCGATTAGTTTTACCAACTCCGTTGCGCACTGTGCCGACGATTTTAGGCCTACGCGGCTTCGCACATCCACGAAGGTAAGCGAGGCGGGAATCGAAGCGAGGCGGTGCGGGCTATGATGGACCTTATGAAAACAAGGGCGGAAGGGAAGGCCGGGATGGGTGCAGGGCAGAGTAAAAGGGACGTATGTACCAACAGGAAGCAACGAAACCGAATACACACGACCAAGCCTAGATATACCACGTGTTGTGATACAAGCGTTCGCACAACGTCCGACCACACGTACTATCGTACTCCAAATGTGCGATAGCATGCAATCGTTGTGGGACCGCAACAGATGGGAGGTCTTCGCAATTGGTCTGACCGAAACTGAGACAGAAGGAGATCGACCGTATGCCCTCTTGTCCTCTTTTCACAGGAATCCATCATCTTCTATCCTTTCTCAATTGCAGTAGTACCTGGACAGAAGGGAAGAACGTTAGGGTCCAGTCTGACTGCGTTTTTGATTACGGCAGACCGTCATCAATCACATCAACTTTATGGGCATTTTTTACGCACCAGATATTTTGTGTTGTAACGCCGACAAACAAGAAATGAACACCTCCCCAGGGTACAGTAATTTTACAACCTTTGCGAACACATGCTAAAAATCATTCACCACATGTCTTCCATTCCCTGTAGTAGGTGATGTCGTCAGATTGCTCGTGCATAGTGCATAGGGACTGCCTCCATATCCAAACTTCATATATTATATCATTTAAAATCTTTAAATCTATGAAACAAAAAAACTATTTTCTCCTCTTCGTTTTAGGAAACTCCCACAGATAGTCTGCGTACCAATCGTAGAGTGGACGAGTTAGGAACAAGTAGCCAACGATAGCGATCCGTCGCGCAAAAGCGGTCACTACAATTAAATCTGTGACACCTGAATTCCGGTTGCTGCACTTTACGTTCTTTTCTAGAGATGCCCGTGAATCCCGTAGTATATGCAACGTAGCCGGCCTCGACTGCTGTGATGAGCCAGAAACACCCGATGAGACTCTAAAACAGGCGAGTGTGAGTTTTAAACTATTATGACAAGTGGCACCACTTATTGAAGCAGCTGTCACCACCAGACCCGACCTGAAACTGGAGAACGCGAAGGATTTTCTCGGGAGAGTGCGTGTAGAGCGCCACGGAGAATCCAATCGTGAACATGGCCATATAAACGTATATGAGCTCCTCGAAGAGATCGCCACTAAGGGCCCCATTCACGAAGACGAGGCCATAGTGATAGAGCAGGTTTCCAGCATTGGTCAAGTTTAGCACGTGACAGAGGATCTGAAGAGGGAGACCGTCAAGAGCGAATTGATGAAAGGCGACTTGAATACCTCAATGTGCCAGTAGAAGAAGTACCACTCGGGGTCGTTCTTCTGTTTGAGCTCCTCGGCCCATCTGTTTGGAACGCGCACGACTTGTCTTCTACTTCTAGGAGCCATGACCGGACTCACATATCGCCTCTCTGCAACTCTGGTAATAGGATTTCAGGTTTCACTAACGCGATTAGAACGATTTGCGACCCAATAATCGGTGGCGTTTCCGATCGAGTGCGGAGGAATTCATAATTATAAGCTAGTCGCAAAGTCAGTCACTCCCCCTCGCGTGGTCAAGTTGCAATAATTGAGAGCGACTGGAGGTCCCCTCACTGCCGAGAGTGCTTGCTGACGGGAAGGCGTTGCCTTTGTGACGGCGATTAGGGCTCGGAAATAAACAAGCGGAAGCGGGCCATAATAGACTCACCAAAGAGGACAACTGCGGCGCACAGTTGGAAATCGCGCAGAGGGGAGACATGAGTGGCTCGGAACCGGTCCCCGAATACTCGATTGACGGATCGGTAACAAGATCGGGTGGCGGGAGCGAACGCGTGTTTTCAGATGTATCATCAACGAATTAGTGGACGAACACATCTGCAGAAGTACACGGCGGAATTCGCGCGTCCGCAAAACCACTTTTGACCTTATCGCAAGCAGGCGGAGCGTAGACGGTTGCGCCACATTTTTAAAATAATTCCTTTCGTCTCCTTCTTGTGGGAATCGGACGGAGATAGGAATGGATCTTCCAAGGGTTATAATCTCCTTAGACGAGCGCAGATGTTTGTACAGGGATTACTTGGTAGAAGTGTTTGAGAGTTGTATAGGAAGTCTCTTCTAAAGGATCGCAAATCAACTTGGCACAATGTGCCTAAAGGCATTGAAGCTTCTCCAATGAAATGTGTGTCCTTGTCACGTTGCATTTACTTCAAAACTGTCGGGTTCTTCTTGGACAAGGACTTAAGATTCCTAATGGAACTAGTACCTTGTATCTACGACTAAATTCTCTTGGTTGGCGACCTTGTCACGTTCTCGTTAACAATTTCATCGTCGAAGGGACCGCAAGAATGCAAATGACTTCGTGTGATTTATTGTACTCTATTCACTGGTGATCTGCACAAGAAGAGGAGCGGAATATATCGGACGCTGCATAGAAACATTTCCTGCAGGGGCCTTTGAAGTGTTAGCTAAGAATCGCCTTCTCTCCTGTTCAACTGTTTCAAAAAGGCAATCAGCCATGCTTCTTCCTCATTGGTGCGATGGGTAATTACCAAAGCACGTAATCATAGGAACACCGTAACGCAGCAGTACTTCCGTTGTCCACAGTCGCTCGCGGGAACGTAATGCGCTCAATTCCATTACGGCATGTTCTCCTTCTGTTGATGAACCAAAGGTGCGAAGGCCTCCTAACTGCTTCTAGAGCACAAGCTGAGCAGATTGCAAATCTACGTTGCACTTCTAAAGACGTTGGAGACGAGTCGCACTTGAATTAGAATCGGAAAACAAAATTCGAGGTCTCGCCGCGACAGAGGTCGACGGATTCTTCGCTCCGCTTTTTTATCTTTACCACTTTTACGACTTTAGATGCGCTGCTACCTTCTGCCCCAAGCTAGGAATCAGAAACCAGGCTGAGGCGTTCTTTTGAAGTTTAAATCGAAGGCTTTCGCGCCTTTCTCGTCGTGTCCGATCGCGCGCATTGTATCACACCATCCGCATCTCTCTCAAATCGCTAACTCATAGATCTCAGAAGTCGCTGGGTTCGATGGACGCTTTCGAAGTCGAAGGTTCATCGTCGCACGCTTCGGGAAATGCAGCGTCCGATGACGGCGCTCCTCCCCTACTTCAGGAGAACCCGGGCATCCTAGAAGTAGGCCCAGACGATGTAAGTAAGCAGGGTGCAGGGAAGGCGAAGTATTAGATGTTTGTTTCAGTATGAATGGTTTTGCTGTGATGTAGAGCCCATCACGACGATTCCATCTTCCTGGCTCACCGACGAGCTCAAGGAGAAATACAAGGAGCTGCTGAAGTTCTACACAATTATCGAGGGCCCGGTGGACCCGGTCCTGAGCAGCCGCGACAAGCTCGTCAAGATACTGGCCGACCCGAAAAGCCTTTCCCTGCATTCAAGGAGCGAAGTCGACGTTATTGCTGAGGACATCCGGAACGACCCTACCATCACTGACAACCTCGATCTCACGGAGCCAAGCGTGGGTACTTATCCAAGCCAGACCTACTTATTTTCCTGTTTCAGTTGACCAGCTTGGTGCGGACCTATCCTCAGGTGGCCAAAGAAGTGATCGTGTCGAAGATTATCCGCAATCCCGCCCTTGCCGAACTACTCTGCATCGCTCTGGCAGAGATGGATATTGAAGTTCAAACCGTTGAAACAATTTATGGTGTTGCAGTGAGGTGCAGCGAACTGGTAAACCGTGGCTAGGATCTGTCCCGATCTCTAACACGAATTCAGGGCCGCGCTATTCCGTCGGACCTCCTGGGCATCTGGATCTCCCGTAACATCGCTGCTTGTGAATCCATGCTGGACGACCCGTACCGAGCCAGCCGCCTTGTGCGAATGTTCTGTGGCCTGATCATCGGCCTCCTCACGTGCGCGAATCCTGTCACCAAGGAGCTGTTTGACAGGTCGACTGAACTGAAGGCTTTCTCAGTTAAGTTTTCCGGCTTCAAAGAAGCGGGCAATATGTTCCAGAAGCTGTCCACCATGATGGGCCACAAGTTTTCCTAACGATGGTTATGATATGTATGTATACACGCTGCAGTGGAAATTATAGGTTTAACTCTGCTATGATTGTTGATTTTATTTATTATATTTAATTGTTTGGGAATCAGTAAAACTGCTTGGATCATACCCGGTGGGAGAAGTGTCTTGTCAAGGGCGTGGTGAACACCTACCAAAGGCGTACTTGTTACATTTTGTTCCATGTCCCTCATCATACTGAAAACTTCGGGTTCCAGATTTGCTCTCATCATCAATGGCCGCTTCGTCCGCTGCTTGCCCCTCCAAAAATGGCCTCGAAAACAAGTTCCAATTCGCAGAAATGAACCTGAGGCATACGGGCAATGCCGAGAGGACGCTCGCCCTGGTTAAGAGGGCCGTCCGTATGGGATACGACTCCGTTGTGATCAATGTAGATGTCGGAGACTTGATGAGCAATCGCTCCAAGCAGGTAAGTGGGTGGAATGGGATAAGGGCACGCATTTGGATCTTGAGGCTTTACTTAAGAGCTCTGATGTTCAGGTTCATATGGAGGACGATGAACCGCCGAAGAAAAAGAAGAAGTCTGCGGGCAAAGGACGGTTCAAGCAGCAAGCGGACGGAATCCCTGATCCCTTCTTTGTGGACACCGCCAAACTAGATCTCGCTGCCCTCGAAAAGGCCGGAAAGCGGTTTCGCCAGTACAGCAGGCTGACGGTCACCCTACAAGATCAGGCCCTCTTCCATATGCTGACTCATCATGAAGCCGTTCGGAAATATGACATCCTGGCTGTCCGCATTGACGACGAGCAGATCCTATCCACTCTTACTCGCAAAGGAGATTTCGTCGACCTCATCGTATACGACCCGACGCTCAATAAGGTTCCATGGCTCACGAAGGGGAAGCTCATCATGTCATGCGTCGAAAACGGTATTGGCTTCGAGATAAGCTTCGCGGGTGCTTTGAGGGACTCATCTTTGCGTCGTCAGGTATGTGTTCTTCCATAATTTTCAGTTTCTCAAATATTCATTTCAGGCCTTCCAACATGCTAGGACTCTGATGAATATGACTCGAGGAGGCCGTGGAGTGATTCTCGGAAGCGGAGCCGAGGACGTCATTAGCATTCGTGCTCCGTATGACGTGGCGAACATGTCGCTGCTGTTCGGAGCGAAGCCTTCTGACGGGAGGAAGTTCGTCGCGGAGAACGCAAGACAGATTCTGCTCCGAGCAGAGTCGAAGAAGACCGTCCGCGGTGCGATCCACGTAGCGACCGTCAACAACGTCCCCGATGCCTTAAATGACTCCGCCAAGGGAACAGCTCTAGACAGACTGAAGGAGGTTCCCGAGTTTGCGGCCCAACTGGAGATAGCTGAATGTAAATAATCCCTATAATGTTTCGCTTTGTTGTTACTGTTGGAATCTTGGATTGTTATGTTGTTGGCAGTTGTTAAATTAGCCCAAATCGTTCCGAACGGTTGTCTTACTTGTGACTGTCCTTCTTCATTCGCTAGATGTGGTTTCTTCAGAGCCCAATGAATCGGGTACGGGCGTTCTGGCACCATCTGCTGGAGAAGATAGGACCCCGGAAGCTGGTGAGGCCTCGAGAACCACTAACTCTGGAATGGGGTTTGTAACTTCAAAGTGGGAGAGTTCTCAATTCCATTTAGATGCACCTAGATTGAGAACGTTCCCATCGGAGCAGCTGTGGAAGTCTCTAGAAGGAGAACACAAATCAAAGTTGAAGTTGGTCGTCGAAGAAGTCGAGGTAAGATCTGACGTATTCAGGTGGAGGACTCTTCTGAGATGTTTAGAAATTGTCAAAGGTGTACTCCTACTTCCCTGAGCAGATCACTGACGCCGACTGGATGGATCTGGCGCGGATAGACTCGGCGAAGCAGAGGTTGGACCATGTGAAGCATCTGCGGAGGTGCGAACGGTTGAAAGAGAAGGATGAGAGGAAGGCGGCTTTGAAGAGAGAAGCTCGACAGCAACGATTGAAAGAAATGAAGGAGGAGGCCAGGCAGATGCTGTTGGTGACGAACACGGCCAAAATGACGTCGCTGAAGAAGCAACTTGAAGAGCAGCGGTACGTCCGTTCGCTCATGGTATCGAAGCCTCCAACCATCGTCTTCGATTGTCGATTTCTACCGTACCTCTCGATGAGAGGACTCAATCTGACGACCATGCAATTGCAGTATGTGATCAGTGAGAATCGCTCGAGGAAGGAGCCTTGGCCAATGTACTTCACCAACTGCGACTTCTCCTTATCACCGGAGCTCATGAAATCAAAGCAAAAGTGAGTTGCATCAAAGCTACAGAATTGCAAAATTGGGTGAATTAGTCAGCTACTTCCACTTCTTCTAGGCATTTGACGGTTTTAGACTCACGAAGAGTTGCCGTTCCTGATTACACCCCGAAAAACACTACAGAATTGTTCCCTCGTCAGAGAATACTGTATCTCAGCCCAAACGCAGAGGACGAGTTGGAATCTATAGAAGACGACGATGTCTACGTCATCGGAGGTATCGTCGACCGCGTCGTTGAACATGGCATTCCCCTGCACGCATCGAAAGAAGCCGCTGAAGCTGATGGAGTGAAAAGCGTCAGGCTCCCCCTGGATAAATACGTGAAGTGGGAATCTGGAACGAAGTATCTGACGCTGCCAGCTGTGATGAGCATTCTACAGGATGTATACGCCACTGGCGGAGATTGGCCAGAAGTATTGAAGAGGCACGTTCCAGACCTTTCCCTAAACTATATACTCATGAATGATTTTCAGGCATATACCACGAAGAAACGTAACTAGCCCGGAAGAAAAGAACCAGTTTGCGCGAGCAAAACATCAAAGGATACGCGAATTGGATAGAAAGGTGTTAGAGGCCTTAAAAAGTTAGGAATTTTCCTCTGCATTGTTTTTTGTTGTTATATAAAGCGTACATATGTATGTGTAAGGGTGCTTTTATTGCATGACAACAGAGGATTTATTACATAGAATCTCATAGAGTCAGTGCAGATCAAGACGCGGGTTCTGAAGTCGGCCCGTCTATTCCTTCTTTTCTTCTTCCTTCTCCTTCTCGTCCTAAATAAAAAACGGTGATTCACTTTTACGCCGTTGACATACGAACCTCCTTCTTTTCATCTGGTTTGTCGACCTTGGACTCCGGCTTGTCCGCCTTGGAGTCACCATCTTTCTTTTCTTCCTCCTTCTTGGAGGCTTCTTTCTTTTCTTCCTCTTTCAGTGCCTCCTTTTTGGACGCTTCTTTCTTTTCCTCTTTCTTGGATGCCTCCTTTTTGGATGCTTCTTTCTTCTCTTCCTTCTTAGAAGCCTCCTTCTTCTCTTCCTTCTTGGAAGCATCCTTCTTTTCCTCCTTCTTAGAAGTTTCCTTTTCCTTCTTGGATGCTTCTTTCTTCTCTTCCTTCTTGGAAGCGTCCTTATCTTTCTTCGAAGGTTCCTTCTTCTCTTCCTTCTTAGAGGTCTCCTTCTTGGACGATTCCTTCTTGGACGATTCCTTCTTTGAAGCTTCCTTTTTGGAGCTCTCCTTTTCCGACTTCTTACTCTTTTCTCCATCCTTCTTGCTCGTACCGGCTTCCTTCTTCGAAGCTTTCTCGTCCTTCTTTTCATCCTTTAATTGCAGCCATTAAACATACCCAATTAAACGCGATGAACCTACCTTCTTGTCCTCATCCTTCTTATCATCATCCTTCTTGTCGTCATCCTTCTTCTCTTCATCCTTCTTTTCCTCGGCTTTCTTGTCTTCGTCCTTCTTTCCATCACCCTTTTCGCCCTGTTTCTTTTCATCGTCCTTCTTGTCAGACGCTTCCTGAGTCTTCTGCTCACCATTAGAGGCAGCGGCGCCAGGTTTTCCATCCGCACCAGCAGGAGCGACGGGAGGAACTGCAAGAGGATTCTTCTTGCCTGAAGGCTCAGGCTTCTTTGGTCTGAAATTACAGTTATATGCCTGGCAAGATGTACGATCGCTTACTCCTTCTTTTTTCCGCATTGGAGCAGAGATATGGACGTAAGAGCCACTACGGCTAACCCTTGCACCATCTGCATGACGACCACTTCAGTGATGTCAGACATCGTTGTGGTTGCTTAACTTCTGGCTATACGGAGCGGGAACACTCTGGAAAAAACAACAGTCACGAATTGAGATAAGCAGTTTGCAGGACGCGCCCGGGGAGAGGCTCACTCTTGGACCACGGACGAGGGTTGTGCAGCCGACGATGCCGAAGTCCGCGCGAGCAAATGCGCGCGGCGAAAATTTGACCCTTATAATGCTTTTGGCTAGACTTAGCAAGAATGGAGCTGTCTGCATTTTGCAGACACAAGAGTTCATCGTTGCTGAATCTTTGCTTGAATGCCGTCGAACGGAGAACGCATTACTACCGCCTTCAAGATGGATGCCTATCTGAGAAGGCTGTGTACCCTACATCGACAAGCCGTGGAATCCTGCACGGAATTGCACCGTACTGCACAGCGGTTGCAGGCACTTCAAAGTGGGTGGGCATTACGAGACAGTAGACGTGGAGCTGTCTGTATTCTTCAGACGCAAGATGTGAAGCAACCGGAAGAACAAGCCTGACCTGAGCCTGACCGTGACCGTCGACCATGACATGTATGTTCGCCCTATTCCTAGATTAATACCAGACCTCAGACCAGGAAGATCGAGGATTTTAACCTCTGCACATTGCACATGCATTGTTGTTCCAATGTGGGCATGCACATGAATATTTACTCGCCGTCCTAAGAAACCAGCTGGAAGTATGGGTTTTTGTTGCTGGTCTTTTACCTTTACAAGACCGCCCCTTCCCAGTCTTTCTCAACACTTAATGTACAGCAAGCCGGAACAATGAGATGGCGCTCATAACAAAGGATGTTCTGCTTGCGTAAGCGTGGGAAGAGCTTTGAACTGAGAGTGGTCTCGAGACCCCCTTTGGGTTGTCTTCTTTGTGTCCCGAGCCTATGCGGTTTGGCGCGCCTCGAGTAATTAATGCTAATTATATCAAGTGCGTTCTATTGAAATGTAAGTCGGTCGAGTAATTGGCCATACACGCTCGATGTTGGAAGTGTCCTCCTCGCGTCTGCAACCAGCAGGGTGCGAGGCGTAAGGCGTTTAAAGCGGCTGCACTTGAACGTTTTTGTTTTGAGAAAACCCTGATATTCGGAACGCCCGAGCTGGTGCCTGTTTTTCAATTATTCGTCATTTGTTGCTTGTTTTCGTTCTGAAGGTTGAACAGGTGACTTCGATTTGACGCTAGAATGCAGAAGGCCCTATTGAGCCATATGCAAAAGGCATTTCAGCATGGTCAGGTGCGTCTACCTTGTCCTAAACATCAACAGCTACATCGCCGGATTCTTTTCCCTATCCCTGAACGTCCTTCTCTTCGCGATGATCCTCAAATGGTCGGTAAGGAACCTCGCCAGATACCGAGGGATCCTAGCCTTCAACTGCACGGTGGATATCTTATTCGCCGTGCTCTCCTCGCTGACTAACTTCGTAAGGCCATTTTTCCTTCCTACCGTAATCCTTCGTTTAGACCTACCTGGTAACAGACTCAACGATGATACTTTTCTCCACGGGCCCCATCGTCCTCCTCGGTCAGTCCATGGGACGACTGCTACTTTGCCTCCAAGACTCAATGATTTTCCTGGCCATTGTCGTAGTTCCGATCAGCTACATTTTCCGCTACTCTGTGATAGTACGGTAGGTGGAGGAGGCATATAATCGTAATAATCCTGTCGCTTTTAGGCGCATGACCATGAAGTCGTCGTATGTGTTCTTGATGGCTTCAGTTTCTCTTTTGTCCTTCGTCGGGTTTTTCGCCTCAGTATACATCGTTATCGAGAATAACTTTTCCGAGTACGAAGTGCACCGAAGGATAGTGGCGGAGGAGATAGGCATCGAAGACAAGAAGAAAATAGTCTTGATGGCTGGAGATGTCGTAAGTGATCAAGTTCTTCCTTCTTGGGGAGGGCAGCCAGTGACCCAAACTCAAGCCAGAACCCAAAGAGTGAAGTCGATGATCTGCCATATTGGTGACACTCTAATTTTAGCTCAAATTGGACATGCAGATCTGCCTGCTCTACTTGTACACTTTCGTCGTTATCTCCTACACCGCCATGGGCTTCTGTACCAAGAAAATCCTCAAAGTCCTCCGTGAGTCCAGAGGGCTGTCCGACCACTGCCGGAAACTCCAGAATCAGCTAACCGCTGCCCTCTTCGTCCAGGTACTATCCGCACCACGTGAGATTCCTAAGCAGTTCCAGGCGCTCGTTCCCCTTGTTCTTCTCGTCGTTCCGTGCGTTTTCCTTCTCGTTTCTGTGCTCGTCGACTCCGGCCTTGGCCTTGCCGTCCAACTCGGCTCGGCTCTTCTCGCGTGGCTTCCGGCTCTCAACGCTACCGTAACCCTGTGTATAGTTTCACCTTATCGGAAAGGGGTCAAATCCCTGCTGAAGAAGAAGATGAAGATCAGCCAGTATTTGTCAAATCAAAATGGATACATGTGAAGATTAAGTGAGAAACATGAATGAAACAGTAATGAGAACGGACAGAGAATACGGAGCAAACAATCTTGCAATATCTAGGACACAACACTGGTTCCGAAAATTCCTTTTGCATTTGTGAGGTTGATCGCCTGGATGCTACTGTGAATTACGGAAGATCAATTTGTCTACCTGCTATCCACAAACATTTGCCAGTTACTGTGGCCAAGTTTCATAAGGTTCAATTCAAATTTGTTCAAATGTTCAAATCGACTCTCCTGTAAGACTGACTGCAATTAGTGCCTTTAGCTTAATCATGCAACGGTGTCGAACGTTCAACAGGTGGCTTTAATCTGGGTCATGATGTCCTTACGATATACCTTTCTACTACTTAACACTATCCATTGGAAAAGCGAGACTTCAACAGTATCAAAGAACGGAATCCATAAAATCTTTGTAGACGAACTTCCTCAGGATTCAAGCCCTACAACATCACTCTACGACAGGTCGTGCCCAGCATACCGAGTGTAGTCCATACCCAATCTCTAAGCATCTCCTTTAATCCATAAAATCTTTGTTCTCTTAGGAAGGCATTGACACGTATGCAACATAAAACTCAACAATGAAGATCACAGAGAAGAATCGCGGCGACGTTGTAAGCGTAGCGTTGGGTATGTACATTTCTTGAAAGCCTTCGGTTCAGAGGATCTTGTGTTTGACGGCGTGCGAGAACCAGTTCAGCTTCGTCGCCGTGTCATTCTTCGCCGTATCATCGAACACCTGCGAGAAGTGGGACATGGACACAACCCGCTCCAGGTCGTAGCACAGCGAGTTCTCGATGTACTTGACGTGTTCGGGGGACTGCAGCTCTGTGAGGCCCATACAGATCATGAGGCGGAAGATGGTGATGAAAAGACGTGCGTTATCGTGGAGCATCATGTACGCCTCGATGCACAGTTTTCGGAACCTAAAAGAGTGAGTTAGGGGAAGGTGAGCTGAATCATTGCGAATTCTCCCATGACATTACTTATCAGCTTTACGGACACAAGAAGTTAAAAGATTTACCAACTAAACTTAATCCCATAACCCCATAGATATTAAAAATTCCTACTTTTTGTACTCGTAAGTCTCCCTCATATTCGGCCTTCCCCTTGTGATGACGTAGAGGAAGTGGTCGGTGAGGATGAAGGGCGCGCGGTCCCTCTTGATTCCCATCTTTCGCTTCGTATGTCCGAGGAAGTGGCCGAAGTCGATGTGGAACAGCTGCAAAGCGACACGTCAAGAGGGATACGGTGGCCGGACCTACCCGTCCGTCCTCGGTGAGCATAATATTGTCTTGGTGGCGATCAGTGATGCCGATGACGTAGGTGGCTACGCAGTAGCCGACTAGTGATTGCGTAAACCGGTCTGTGCTCTCAATGTACTTGACGGAGCAGGACTGCGTGGCCTTCTTGATGTACTCATTGAAGAGGTTCACTTCCATGTTGAATCCACCCGTCAGCTCCTTGTGGATCTGGAACAGCGTCGCGCACTTCTGCACCACTTGGATCATCCCAATCTAAAAGAAGCGGCTCCTGTAGGTCGTCAGGCTACTCCTACTTACGTTTTTGCCCATGGGAAGCACTTCGTAGAGGGTCATGCAGAAGTCGAACCCTTTCGCCTTCCACAGAGCGTCCATTATCCTCATGACCTGCAGCGTAAGCATGTCTTGACGGAGATCTAGAAAGAAGATGGAAATCTTTGATACCGTAATCTCTCGACTAACCATCGCCGTTCTTGAAGATGATCACGTGGTAAGGATTGAAGAGTCTGGAGAGGGGCTCTGGGTTCGTCCATGTAAGCATGAACGGGAGTTTCGCGCTTCCGAGGACCTTTGCGTCGTCGACTCTGAAATTGACTTCTTGTGAGCATTGAACAACAATGCGCTCGAATTCGGATTGGACCCAAAATGGCAAAATTCTCTGTCCTTTGTCTTCTGACTTACACTAACGTTCCCAGTCGGTCGTGTGGATCCAGAGGCGAATCCATGTCTTGCATCTCGTGACAGATGTCGGCCAGTTGGTTCCGTAACTAAACGCTCTGTCAACTCCATGTTCCGGGTGTTCTGCGCCCACTCACCCTCACGGTACCCTCCTTCTGTCCGATTGACTTGACACTGTCGCTGAGCCTCGTCAGTGTGGCGACCATGTTCACCTGCTTGATCATGGAATCCAAATGGTCCGCGTTGGCTCTAAAAAAGGAAAAACTCAGTAAAGGTTGTTATAAAATACTGCTCTACTTCTACGTCAGTGCTTCTCCACTCACCTGCAGTAGGATTCCATCAGGATGCATATCCTCAGGTAGAACGGCGACTTGATATATCCAGGCTCGCCGGTCTGTTGTGCCAACTCCGACTTCAGGAGCCAGAAGAACGTGTGTCCTATACGGTAGTTCTCCAGAGCGCGACTCAGAAGCACCTGGGCAAGACGAGACCCCGAGACCGGCTCATACTTCAGCGCCTGCACAAGGGGCATCAGGTAGAGCAGGAGTTGCTCCGTGTCCAGCGAGGAGTCCAAGCACCAGACGGCGAAGTCTCGGACGACTCTGTCGCCGTAACGCCGATCCAGGAGTTGCAGAGCAGCCTGGTCCGTGAGACGGTTCCAGCCTTGGGGACGATTCCATCCGGCGGCTGAATGGAGACGCAGGTAGAGCCGGGAGACGCGTTCGCGGTTCCTCCATATGAGTGGCGAGTCGGCGAGGAAGATGAGGCAGTCCGGGTCGCGTGAGGAGATCCGATTCCTGGAAAAGGGAATGGTATGGTGACATATAAATACTTCTATGGATTCTTTTCGGCTTTCAAGTTACGGGCCAACCCGCACCTAGCCCTAACCAAAGCGAAGGACATACGAAACTTACAGATTGGACCACAAGAACTCGACGTCCTCGTCCTTAATGTCCTCAACGTTCTTGATCGCCATTATCTGCTCAAGTTTCGTGTTGAATTCCTAAACAATATCATTACAAGATGCTATCCTATCATCAAGTACCTCAACCAGGCTGTCATTGGAGGAAGCACATGTGAAGTTGCTCGACGTGTCCGAGAAGCAGCTCTCGTCGTCCCTGGAGTCCAGCTTCTCAATGTACGCTTGCATGTTCTCGATCTTCGGGAACTGGATCACAGCGTTGTGGTCGGGGAACTCAATATCCAGCGAAGGACCCGTTCCCATGTAGTTCAGCCCGATGGGGCGCCCGAAGAGATCCTTACTGCGGAGGTTCCCGTGGCAGGGCCACAGATGCAGTGTCCTCTTTCCCTGCAGGAGGCGGTACTTCCAGTCGAAGAGCCTCAGGATGCAGTAGCCGATCTGGCGCGTCGCCTCTCTATTCCTCCGGTTCCGTCTGCCATAGAGCGTGAAGACGACTTCGACCCCGGGCGGCAGATCTTTCAGGTAGAGGTTGAAGGGGAGCCACTTCTGAAACCCAAACATTTTGAGTGATTTTCCCAAATGCGATCGCTTACCTCGTACCACCTTGGATTCGCCGGCGACACGACACCCGTAGAGATCTCCTCGATCTCGTGCATCCCGATCTTCAGCGTCACCTTCACGTAGATCAGATCGTACTCAGAGGAGATGTGCGAGGCGCTGTGCACCCGTATCCTCAAGTAGTCCTCCAAGTCCCACAGAATCTTCGTTTTCTTGTTGTCGGTCCGCTCTATCGGGTGGTTGTTCTTGTCGTAGTGCCGCATCTGCATCTGCCGATGCCAGTTCGTCGTCATCATGGGGCTCGGCGGCGGGTAGTTCATGAAGACGATGTGCCTCCGCCTCAGGATCACATTCGGAGATCGGTAGTTGTCGATGCACTTGCGGATGTAGTCGTACGCGGACAGGTAGATGTTCTTCGTCATGTAGTTCCGTTTGCCTACTACCTGCAGGATGAAGTCTTCTGGAAGCTCTGAGCCCTGAAAAGGAGTGTTTGTGGAGGGAGCTTCTTTGAGCACTCACGTCAATGGCTCCTTCTTCCCTGAATTGATCTAGTGCTGTGTAGATGAGTTCGTAGGGTGTCGCCTCGTTCGGCTTCAAGTAGGTGATTTTAGTGCAGATACAAGCATCGTCGAGTCCGGCACGCTCGTCTTCTTCTGACCAGTACCAAACTTCGAAGCCCTTGGATTCTTCTAAATACAACAAAAGTGAGGTCAACCCAGAAAGAATGTCAGCTAGCGATTCTAGATCAAGAAGATTTACGTTAATCCTCTACTTTAGGGTCCTATTAGAAAAGAAGCTTGGTTCACTTACTTGTGCTGATGGGCATGTTGCTGTTGGGATTTGTGGCCATCGCCCTGTTCACGAGCTCCTTGTTCGTTTCCACGTGGTTCTCCTCGGGGAACGCGTAGTGCTCGGTCCCCTGCACCTTTCGTATCCTGAGGATCTCCTCGCACGTCAGAAGAAGGTCCATCCGGCAGATGATGAGCTCTTCGTTCATGTTCAGGTGTGTGTCCAGCTCGCTTATCATGATGCCCATGGCAGCGCCTGCATACATGTTGAAGTGTCAGGACTCTCGCCGCACACTGTACCTATTTTCGCAGACACATGTTTTTCGGCAGGATTCCCTTCGGGCTCCACCATGCAAAGGACGGGAAGGCAGAGATTGAGCGCCTTGAGGGTCTTCGACTCGTCGTAGAGCTCCTCGTGGTCACCGCTCGGCCCAACGCCATAGAAGACGTAGTTATCGGCGGTCTTCAGATCACAGTAAGGCAGTCTGTAGAAGTTCTGGATTACGAAGGGACCACTCTGCAGAACTCACTTGCTTGCCTGTTCAAGAGCGTTTGTTTTCACATAAGCCAAGTTCTTCCTCAGGCTGCATTTTACGTTCACTAGGATGTCGTTGGGGAGGAAAACGTCCAACAGGACGTAAGGAAGCGACAGGAGCTCCTGGGAGCACTCCAGCATAAGGCTCCATACCCTTTCCGGGTCGACTTCGGTCTCGTCGCTACTGTAGCGACTCGAAGAGCCGTAGTTTATAAGTTGAAGATCACTGTTGGGACCTGTCATCATCTGAAATCTTCGCTGTCATACGGTAGAGGTCAGGAACTTACCTTCGTGTGAGCACTTTATCGGATTCAGTGCCACCCGACGGCACTCATTCTGAAAATAACTACAAATCGAATTAGTACTCGAGATTGCGTGGGAACGAAACAACCAGCACCGCGATCGCGAAGGTGAGGAAGTCGCTTCTGCTTCCCATCGATCCGGGAAACAAGGAGGCGACGAGGGATGCAAATGAGGAGATAAGTGAAAAGCTAATGGAATCGATGGGGTGTCGCTGAAGCCCTAATGGCGATATTAAGTCTTTTGATTAAGCTCGGTCGATCTTAAGGACAACGCGACGTTGTTTGCCAACACACTGACACCGCACTAGATGAGATAAAACGGCTTTTTCACACAATGGTCCGTTTGATAAGAGTTGTTTTGCTCCCCAAGCAAATACGCAAAGAGATTATTCACGCGGATAATCCATGCTCCGAAGACGTTCCGAATCCGCAGATCGATAGCCACGAAATCCTGGGAAGGTGCACATAGAAAAAGGGTCCGATAGGGAGACGTTGATGAGTGGAGTCGTTGTCTTATCGCGACGCAACATTTCGTCTCGAAAACAACCGGGAATGATGTCGTTGAAACGAAGCGATCGCGCCCTAAATCGACTCATTTCCTGGTTCCCCGAGCTTGGTACTCAGATAAGATCTCCGGGTACTCGTAGGGCCAGCTCATCTCTTCGCAAAGGAACGTCTCGTCGTTCGCAAAAAGGAGAAAAATGAGGAATTCAAGGAGAAATGACCTTGGGGAAGGTCGTTCAAAGCGAGCAAAACAATCTCAGTGTTACAATGGTGTCTCCTTAAGGAGACGAAAGGAGAGGAGCGAAGTGATTCAGAAGCGCCCAAGCACCAATTTGGACTGGAGAACATTCGGTGCTATTCTGGGCGAAGAAGATAAATATGAATGTGTCGACTATGTACTTTGAACCGTTTCACTCGAGTGGAAAGTGTCAACAGATGGATGCGTATCGATCGGGAGTATTTAATTCGGATGGAGGGAATCAAATCGGAGTCGATGAATACGGTGATACTGTAGCCGCACCTCAGAAGCCATTCAGCGCCAATGGAAAAACACAAAGGGAAACCCTGTAAATATTTTTCCAAAAATGATTAATAAGCGGCAATGTTTTCCGAATGAGTAATGGAGGCAAGCAAATTGCCTCAAATTCTACACAGTCACCTTCAGTAGGCCCCTCCTACGGGAGACGAAAACAAGAGGCTGACTTCCGCTATACAGTATCCAAAAGATATATTTATGCGATGCGCCAGCGGAGAGGCGATATGAAAATGGCAACAGGAAGGGACACGGCGTAAACAAGCCATCATTCGATAAGACGCCCAGTCGGAGGTGAATCACCATGTAACCTACCTAAAGGGTTGATCTCTAAAAGTCAGTAAAAGCGGTGAGGAACCACCAGATAAGAGCTTTCAAACTCATTTAATTAATGGTCATCGGGATGGCTAACGTTTCGAAAGCCGTCCCATTGCACAACATAATTTATAGTGTTCCAATGGGAATCGGCTTTAATTGCGCCGAGCCATTAAGCCTACCGCCAAACTTCCACTTAACGATCAAATGGCAACATTCACACACATATGTGATAAGAACGGGGTTCGCCAGACAGGAAAGGAATGGAAAGTGAGAAAAAAGAAAACAGAAAGGAGAGGGCGAAGTACAGTTCCTCGTGGAGGGGAAGTGCGATCGCAGATCGATGGGCGCAAATACGGGGAGAGCCTGTCGACGACGGCCCAGCCGGCCGGGTGTCCCGTCTGTCAGACAGAGGCCGCAGACACCGTAATGAGAACGCTTTCGAGTGCTCGCTAAGGCGCCAAATCGGCGGAGATGTAAACAAGTACAGTAGGTGGTGGGAGGGCAATCAGTGGGGTCGTGACGAGACTCGTCGCCCTAGCGGTACGACGAATCTCCGTTTGGCTTGTTGTTGTTGTTCACGTGGTTCTTTGCCTTCCTGATGTTCCGGAGATCCTTGATGAATGGAGTGCCCTGGCGGTTTATGCGGCTATGGAGCTCGTTTACCTCGCTTTCTGTTTGCAAGATCTGCTCGTATTTGGGGACGTTTACGTGTTTGGAGTTTGTTTGTTTGTCTGTCAGTCAGTTATGTCCATCTTGTCTTCCCTTTGTTCGTTAGGATCTCTCTGACGAAAGTAAAGGACGTGAGCATAAGGGAACACTCAATGGACAGTTGCCGTGATACCTGAACACCTGAAGGTACCTGAAGAAGACCAGCAGTCTTCCTCCGTGATACTATGTACTGTCCTCGTGGTTCTTTGCTGTTCGGGTACCGCCCGAGGATTCTTGATCATGTTCACTCGTGACTCTGATTTGAGGACTTCTCTATACCTTCTATTCAGGCTAGATTGAATGGCTTCTAAGGAGTGCGCAATCGTGGATTTGGCGCCAAACCGCCTTCTGCTGGATCCCCACTTCGAATCATATAAATTGGTTCACGAAAGTTTCCCTACCGTAGGAGAATCACTCGACATTGAGGGTAAGCCTTGAATATTAGAAGCTTTCCATGAAATCTATTTTAGTGAAGGAAAACCGCCCAGATGTATCGCAATTCGGTCTCCAACATGTGCGAACTGTTTGTGCCGCGGAACAGCTCGTTTTCGACCCCTTCAACAGCTCTGACGAGCTCTACTCCTTCTACGTGATCGCGGATTCCGGCCGTATTTGTGGAGTTCAGTTCGACTTGAGGGTATAACTGTCTCCACACTTAGAAGATATAGAATTCTCTTTTCAGGTCCAGAAATGGACTGTTCCTAAAGGAGTTCTCGAGCTTCCTGCCAATGAGAGCGTCGCTGTTCCTTTCCCGGCTTCGCTGGCCGTCTTGTCAGAAGATCACATTCTGGCATGCAATGGCGCTGATAAGCTCATCCTCTTCCATAATGGCGTTGTGAAGAGCGTCCTGAAGGTAGAAGATGCGAGCGTCATCGCCGATTTCCGGTATGATGGGGCCGAAGACACCATCGACGTTCTTCTACAGAGCGTCTTCGATCGCCACTCTTCGAAGGACAGTGAGAAGAAGGAAGGAGTATTCGGAGCCCAGCTCACTTGGATTCAGCTAGGTACTATAATAGCTGCCATAATCGAGTTACACAGCTCTTCTAGCCAGCAGCGGAGCAGAGAAGCGCCGCCGTGTGATTCGAGTCAATGGAAACCTGGAAATGGCAACTTTCTCGGCCTCTCGTTCTGATGTGATTGTTATGACGTCTGTTGCGCCTGTAGTAGTGCATGACTCCTTGAAGGAAGTGAGCCAGAGCAGTCAAGATGATGATGCCATGATTGTTGAACCTGTCGAGAAAGCTTGTAAGACTTTGCTTTGAGGTATTACAGTAACCAGTGTAACTAATTTCAGCGGAAGAAGATGAAAAATTTGCCTACGTTTGGTCGCAGAACGACTCTGAGATTTCGGCAGTGTTCAACCTGTGCGAGTCCGTCAAGAAGAGCGATGTCCACTACGAACTGTCGACGAATGCTCTGCAGATAAAGATTGGAGAGAACATTGTTATTAGTGGGCGACTGGGAGGCTCTGTGAACACCGATGAATCTACTTGGACGATTGACAAGAACAAGTAAGTATGATTTTGCACGATAGAAGCTTCTTCAATGTAACTTTTAGGTTGGAACTCACCCTGATCAAGAGCGCGATTTTGGGTTGGAGCGACCTAGTCGCCGGTGACAAGCGAGGAAAATTCGAGCCCGATCCAGAAGTCATGGCCACATTCGCCGAACGTCTTGAGAGAATCACGAGCGCCAGATCTGTACTGTTTCCGGAGAATCCACCTTCGTGTGACCTGTTGTGTTTAGGATCTGAGCGGAGATAATGCAAACGTTAACTTCAATCAGAACCAGCTTGAAGATTGTGATATGATGTGCTCCGATGAGATAATGGATCTTTACTGGGTTGATGGCGAAACTCATAAGATAAGAATTCAGGTACCCTCTATGTGCCCCAGTAGTGTTGTTTTAAACCTTGTTTAGAGTGATGTTAGCCGCCATCAAGTGGTCTTTGCGGCCAAGCTGGCTCCAAACGAGCCTCGAGCACTGTGTATGCGTCACGATGTGGACGGAATACTGTGGAAGTTCGACGGCCAAGACGTGCGGAGCCCAGCCACTCATCACGCAACGTTTTCCGCGTTTGGATATGTTCAGGTAGGCATTCGTTTCTGAGCCAAGACTTTTTACATTTTGCAACTGACTCTGAAGGGCCTCCCTTAAAGCCAACTAGTCTTCTGGGCTGTAACACCAATAAAAATATAGGAAGTTCCGACATATTAGGTTAACTGGTAGGCTGCGAACCTTCTGTTGATGGTTTTAACTCTTCTTTGTTGTTCGACTTTGCCGTTTTCCAACAGAGAAACAGTTACAACAGTACTCCAGGGCCTCCCTTAAAGCCAGCTAATCTTCTGGGCTGTAAAATCGCGAAACCAGTAAAAATATTGGAAGTTTCGACTGTTTAAATTGGATGGCTTCCCCTAAAGCCAGCTAGTGGGCTGCGAAAACAGTAGAAGACCGCGAGTCTTCTTTTGATGGTTTTAACTTTTCTTGTTGTTCGACGGTGTTGTTCTCCAACCAGGAAACAGCACTCCTTCTAAGGGAGAGTAGTTATTTGGAAAACAATTGAAAAAGGAAAATAATGCGCGCAATTCCTAAAAGGCTTGCATACCGTCCTGTTTATGGCGAAATTTCTATGCTGGTTCGTAGTTTGTTGACGATGGATGGTTGTAGTTTCTAGTTTTACCCTGTTGCAGTTTAACACCTTCCGCATTTTACAACTTTTGCACTTTTTTCTTATCCTACCACTGTTATGAATTATCTTAGGAGCCTCCTTTACGGTCTCCTCCGCGATTTAGGGATCTTTATAATCTGATCACGCGATAGGTGGGATCTATGTTGCGATATATAACTGCAGCAGCGTCGCGTTATCGCCACTCTCCAGTTCCATAGAAGCGTGGTGACCTTTAGACGACTGCAACTGGTTTCTCCGCTGCACTCTGATCGCCTGCATGAGCGCCAGTGGGGTGATCGTTGCACGTCTTTCGTTGAAGCGCCGCCATTTCTTTGCCCCGCCATATTTTGATAACAGTAAACTGTGCCCATCACTTGCCATCTTTCAACAACCACCCTACAGTGCTGGATCAATATTGCTCTGAATCGCGGCTACTTATTCTTTTAGGCGGCGAAGACTCAGCGCAAGTTCACCACTTGCTCTCCGGATCATTCCTATGCGGCCATCATCGATAGGAAGCGCTATGCCTTCCTGTATTGGCCAGAGAAGGCTGTGAATGCCAACCTTGTCCGCAGAAACACTTCGGGACAGCGCAAGGTCACTGGAATCGCGGTGCAGAACGTCATTTCGCTGAACAAAACCAACGAGATGGGAGAAAATCAGGCTGTTGACGATCCTATTTTGGGAGCCTATGCTTCCAACAACGCACTGTTTCTGCTCACTACAAAGGATGTTTTCGCGGTTGTCCTTAAGGTGAGTTCATCTACTTCCAGAGTAGAATAACAAATCTTCTTTTCAGGGACTTAGCAGCGCGAAGGAACTTGATGACCTTATGTAGATTGTTAATCTTATTGCAGATTTCTGAATGGTTTTCTTGGGAATAAAACGGTTCACGTTATCGCTTCCCTCTTGCAGATCGTGGTTGACCGTGTATTGTATTCCTTTGTGATCCGAGTTTCCCTAAAGGTCGACATTACAGATAGGAGAATGTCGTTTATCAACGTGCCTGCGGGGTCCGACTTCCCCATCGAGAACCTTCCCTACGGAGTCTTCTCTACCTCCTGCAACGTACGCTTTCACTGTGAGGGCGACTCATAAAGGATCATTGTTTTAGCCCAAGAAGCGCATTGGAGTTGCCATCGGGGACCAGATCCTCGACCTGTCCGTCGTTAAGCACCTTTTCACTGGAGCTCTTTTGAAGGATAAGCAGCACGTCTTTGACGAGGTGAGATTTCTTTAACCTCTTTTCTGAGAGGGAGGGACATGAAGGCTCGACGAGTGAAGCCTTTTACGTAGTATTTGCAGAAGCGAATTACGTAGTATCTGCAAAAAGAGTATTTTCGGGGCGCAATGACCTATTTGAATATTCACAGGTGCATTTCCAATTAGATACGTATGTTGTAGCTAGCTTGTGCTGTAGGATGTGACTCGAAAGCGCTTGAGCTGTCTAGGTGTCAGGAAACACCTTTGTCCAAGTTCCTTCTTAGAAGTAGATCGCCCGCAACTTAAGGATATCTTGGTCGTCTTACGGAAGCACTCACTAAATAACATGACGTAAATGGGTTGTAAAACTACCTTGTACTTATTGGGAAGTGGTTTTAGAGGAGTGTAGCAGGTTACGGTAACTTGGTGGACTACTTCTCCTATCTAGTGTAGGGGTGGTGAACTATTAATCCACATTCCCAAGTGGACGCCGAGAACATATAGGAAACAATGTACGCCACAATGCTCAATTTTGCAGTTAATTACATTCGTAGCGCAACAAGGAGGTGGTTCTACGTGCTTTGTTGTTTAAATCGCTACATAGCGGATATGGCGGTGCTCTTCTCCTCGAGAGTGCTTATTCGCTTTTGGATAAGATCGATTAAGTTGCTGGACGCACCTGTTTTGGTATGCAGCGTATGAAATGAGCACTTCACACTCCAAATCACATTCACGTGCTGGACCTATCTCTGAGCTGATGAGCTGTTGCTTTACCTGCTTAAAGGGTGCAGGACTTAGATTAAGTTTATTTTGTTCAACTACTATAAATAACATAAATAATACTGGGCGGTTAATTATTATTGATTTAAGTAACGACCTCAAAATATGTGATCTCTAGGGGGTGATTTGTACATTTGCGAGCTTTGTGTGAGATGGTAGGGACTGGTGGTCGTCAGCGATCACTTCTTGCGTTCGAGAAGCTCATCCTCCAGTTGGGAACTCTGCTCGCTGGGCTTGAAAGGCTGTTTAGGGGAGTCGAGGTCGTCGTCGGTGGGTTCACACAAGTGGCAGGTCTTCTTGCAGGCGGCGCGGAGGTGCTTTCCACGTGTGAGATCCGAGCCACAGAGAAATTCGTTGCCGTTGTATGACTTCTTTCGGCACTCGGCGTCGCTCCAAAGATTGCTGCACGGTATATCTACAATAGGTTGCTTTAGGGCTTATTTTGGTCCATTTTTAAAGATCTTTTTAAGCCAAATACATGAGGGATGGTTGGATAATTGTGAAAGAGCCTACCTGCGCGGGCCTGGACAAGATGGCTTTCAAGCAGGAGTACGGTAGCGAGGAGCGTAAAACTGAGCATGACGATGGCATTGAGGGAGGCCATTATGTGAGCGGTTCTGAAGTGAAACTATTGGCCTTGCTAGATCTTCAGTAGTCGCGAAGTAGCACGAAATTGCAACTACAGCGAAAAATGCACCTTGACAGGAGGAAGATGAGGTGTATTGTTTTGGGGACGACGAGCACGAGCAGTGGGCTCTGGGTGCGGTAAATGGTAAATGGTGCAAACAAATACAGCTGAGAAGGGGAGGGGTTTGCCAGCAAAACCCGTTGTGGCCCCTCGGGGCGCCGAGGCTGATAGGAGTGGCCGATTGCGGTGTCGGTGGCCGTTTATATCAGGCTGGGAATTGTTGCCCGCCCGATTTGATTACGCATAAGTAAGGAGGCTGGGCTAAGACGAAAAAAGCACCGAGTAAGGTGGAGCTGAGCACCTGGGTAAATCAGCGCGAAATTGTGGCACGTAGGCGTTCTCACTGGGAGGAGATATCGGGGCGGAATTTCGCGATGTTGCGTAAGAAGTAAGAGATCAGTGGAAGACGAAAACAGCTCAGAAGCGGAGATTAGAAGGCCGCGGGGAGATGAGCAAAATTAGGAGTGAAGTAGTAAGGGATTAGTGACCTCCATTTATGCGCAAAGAATTCACGTTGTGTGAGGCGGCGAAAGGTTAAGTACGGATGAAAACAAATCGACAATGGCGCGGGATTGTGACCTCAAGAACGAGGATTAGAGTAAATGAGAGCCGCGAACCGTAGATGCGCATCTCTGCACTTCGTGTTTATTTTGAGGGGGACGTCATGCCTTTCATGAGGTCACTCCTCGGCGGAAGTGTGAAGGCGGAATCCAGTCGTTGATCTACCGTACTTTAGAGCACTCTCAATGCGTTCATGAGCCTCACCCGGCCTCACTGGACCGAAGCCCGCCAGACCCTAAAGAAGGTCCTCAGCAAGGATGAAGCTGTGCTCCGCGACGACGCCACGCTTCGCCAGAAGGCTTTCGTCGCCCAGAAGGACGCCCAGATGCACCTGCCTGCCGAGATCGGGGACTACACCGACTTCTACTCCTCCATCCACCACGCCCGCAACGTGGGAATCATGTTCCGCGGAGTTGAAAATGCCCTCCAACCCAACTGGTAGGCCCTCTATACGTCTCCTCCCTTAACAGTCTTTTAGGACTTGGATCCCTGTCGGATACCACGGAAGATCCTCGAGCATTGTGCCCTCCGGCACCCCAATCCACCGCCCTTGGGGTCAGCTTAAGGACGAGGGAGTCCCGCCCGTGTACGGACCTTGCAAGACCATGGACTTTGAGCTGGAGATGGCCTTCTTCGTCGGAGGCCCCGCCACGAAGCTTGGCGAGAGCATCCCCATCGAGAAGGCCCAGGACCACATTTTCGGAATGGTGCTCCTGAACGACTGGTCCGCCAGAGATATCCAGAAGTGGGAGTACGTTCCCCTTGGACCTTTCCTTGGGAAGAACTTCGGATCCACCATCTCCCCCTGGATCGTCACCATGGACGCCTTGGCTCCGTTCATCGTCGAGAACCCCAAGCAGGACCCCGCTCCTCTCTCCTACTTGAAGCACGACGACCCGTACTCCCTTGACATCAACCTCGCCATCTCCATCAAACGTAAGACGCCATTGGGTTACGGTAGACGAGATATGTTTCAGCCGAGGGAGACAGCCAGGACCACGTCGTCTCCAAGACCAACTTCAAGACTCTGTACTGGACCCTCAAGCAGCAGCTCGCCCATCATACCGTCAACGGATGCAATGTCCGAGCTGGTGATCTTATGGGATCTGGCACCGTTTCTGGACCTGTAGGAGCCCCTCTCCCTTGAACTCATTAGTTCCAATGTTATAGGAAGAAGGATCGTACGGTTCCATGCTGGAACTGTCCTGGAAGGGAACCAAGACCGTAGCCGTTGGCGACAAGACGCGAAAGTTCATCGCCGACAACGACGAGGTCAACATTACTGGTAAGTATTCTGTTGTTATCAGCTCATGCCAAGGTCAGCTGGCCGGCCCTGACACGGTTAGTCTCGCGTCGATGTTTTCGCCTTCTGTAAACACTGACACGACTCTTCTTTTCAGGCTTCTGCGAAGGCAACGGCGTCCGCATCGGATTCGGCGAGTGCCGCGGAAAGCTGCTGCCCGCCCTGCCCCGTGCCCAGTGAGCGCCTGACTGCTCGCCAGTGATTCATCTTTCCTAATTTGTGATATTCTTACAGGTTACACTGTACACTACATAAATCAACCTATCCACAACCCGGGGATCACTGATCGGAGGGGATAGCGTAGGGCGAAGGCGTACGGAAGCGTGCGATTGGCGTTGGAAGATGACCTTTCTGAAAAGGACTGTTCCGAGAGAGTAGCCAACGCGTTAGGCTCGTTTGCTTTTTATTAGGGAGATGGTATCGGGCGGCGAGGAAGGACTTTTGTTGCTTCGATGAAATTAGGAGAAGACGAAAACACCGTTCTCGTCACTTGACGCAATCGTTCGACGGAAGATCATCGCTCTTCGGGTGATGGACTACGGTGCGGAGATATTTGCAGCGTTTTTGGAGAGAGGAACTCGCAAGAAAAGAAGTATATTTTTGGCCATTCTCTGTCATAATAGGGGTACTGTAGCCAATGAGGATGTTTGTCTTCTACTTGATTGCTTCTGAAGCAAAAGGGAACATTTTCAATAGGTGAAAAGCAAGGGTGAGTAAGGTTCTTAAGGATGAGTAAGGCATGAAGAAAAGAGGAGATTGGAAGGCGAGTAACATTGTGAAATATTTCTGATCGCCAATGGAATGTTTTCCAGGAAACAGGAAGTATTTCTGAGACGGCAAGGTACACATAAGACAAAAGTCTTCTTAGTAAACATTTAAACATTTCGGCTTGTGAAATACAATAATATTATAAAAAATAACCCTAAAATACTTCCTAAGGGGTCTCTTCCTTAAGAGGCATTTAAGAATCTAAGGTCTTTAGAAACGCTCTATAGAGATCAGAACAGCTTTCTCGAGTCCAAGTCCGATTCCCAATTTAGAATTCTTATTAGCCGAAAGCCTCTAAGCTACCCGGATCCATTTGTTTGTTTTCCACGTCTTAATTTTGCTCTATAGTCCCCGAGTTGTTTACGCGCCCGTTTCTCGTAAATTCCTACTTTGCCCGTAATTCTTTAATCTTTAACCTGACAAGTTGCCAGAGATGTGCAGAAAAAAGCGACCTTTCCGGCTGAATTTTTTTGCTTCCCCTTATCCAATTCATTTGGCGCTCCACACACGTGCCGGGTCGCCCTTAGAAAATCATAAAAACTACGCTATACACCGCTTATCGCCTCATTATCACACGGCCTACCGTAGCCAGAAGGGTTTTGTGATGCATGATGAGATGATGACCAAAGCAGATATACGCCCTTGTGGCTGTTTTGGTCCTTTGAAGTAGGTAAGGAGAACTTTGGTTACAGCCGGTCATGAGACCAACTTTGGCGCTTTGTTTACCTATGATAAATAAAAGAAAAATGCAGGGAAGCACGCATAAACAGCGAAAAAGTGAACTGTCAGATGCGTTCCTTCCGGTGCCGATCTGCCGGTAGTTTGTAGTCCTCTTTTACTGTGGTCCCGCCACGATTTGTACCCTTGGGGACGGTGAAAAACAAGCACCTTTGTCTTTATTGGCCTTTAGGCGAAAAAGAGTTCCTGCAGCGAAAAAGATTGCGTGACTGCTGCAGGTGAGTTCTTTGACCAGATGGAGGCAACACGGCCATACAGTAATCTTGGACGAGATAGGGACTAGAAACACGTGCGTAAGAAGGGACACAAAAAGATGTCCTCTGGGGCTTAAAGGTCATGTCCACTAATTAAATCCTTCCAATTGGCCTCACAGGGCGTAAATTCCGGAAATTGCTCAAACGGGTTTCTCTCCGCTCTTTTTCCGTCGTCGAAGTGATGGATGCACGGGGAAGCGAGAGCGTGATCGATCATCACGGATTTCTGCATAGGAACACTATTTAGCGCCCTAATAAAGCAGGTGACGTAAAATTTATGCACTCACGGAAAGAAGGAGCTTTTTTTCTCGGTACAAACGACGGGGTGACGCGAGAACGAGTCAAAAAGGGTAAATCTGTTTGTTTGTTGTGGTGGCCGCCACTACAAAACGATGCCTAACACTCCGTTCTGCAGAGACGTCAAAGGAGCTGACGGTGACGTCTTTGGATCGCTGAGGGTATAGTTAGAGTCTATTTTGAAATTCTACGATTCATAGGTCAAGGAGTGCAAGGTCATGCAGTCTGTGGCAAAGTTAATATATAAACAACATCGGGATTATAAGATTTGTTTGTTGGACTGTGGCATTTAGAGAGTTTCAGAGTGCTTAATCGTAAAGAAGGTCGTTTCCCCTAAACGATGAATCAAGTGCGCACGTATAGGAAGTGCTTTCCCCATAAGGTCAGTTTTTAGAAGGAACAACATTCGTGGATGGTTGATCAACAACCGTCAAGGTCGGTCCTAATCGGACTTTCAAACGTCCATGGGACACCAACGAAGAATTCCTCAAACGGAAAGGGGTTCTCTGAGCATATTTTGTGCTTAACGGAAGGTTTTTGGTCTCTGCTGTACTATGACCATGCAATCCTCGTGCAAAATGTTTGGTTCCTGGAGGTGGTCGCCGATCGATAGAATTTTTGATGGGAAAAGGTATTTAATGCTGTATATCAGAAACTGCAGAGCGCTTGAACTGTTAGGATAACTATCAAGGGAGATTCACCTTGGATTCAGTTAGATCTCGAGAAGACATCTGGATCAGTGGATGGATTAGTCGATCAGTATTTTTGCAGCGGTGATAGTTCAAAGATGAAGTTTAATGATCACCCTGGAGTTCGATGGAGCCGGGGGATTAAAATGAATAAGTCACAAATCAGGATTTATCTTTAAAGGCAATGTCCTGTTTTTTCTTTTAAGATTACATATCGAGGAAGAAGGGAAGATTAAGTTTTTTTAAATTTTCGCACATAATATGATTAGATAAAATGCAGGAACATTATCTGGACAACCAAGGGCTTTCTGGGTTCCTGATTAAAACGTTATGTGGCAAAAATATAAACAATACTGGAGAGTCATCGAGGAAGAGTGACCTGTGATGGAGGATTACAGTCAAACGGTATGACAGGACATCCCTTAAATCCTTAAATTTAACCATAGGGCGATGAGGTTCACCAGTATTCACCCGTCCAGCGGTATTTTTGTGTGGAGATTTCCTAACCGATATCCCTCAGGTAATTAAGGTTACTGTACATAGAATTCACGGGTGGAAATTGGATCACCAAATCTCTGACAGCCTCTTGTTTTTACGATTTAAGTCACATTGTATCTACAAAACATTGTTTTCCTTACTGTCGTGTCCGTTCCACGGCGCGACACATGCTATGACTCAAGACCTCGGCAGACGTCACTTTCTAAGGCTAATCACCGTTGCTGGCACCGCATATTAAGCGCAATGGCTCACATGACAGTTTCGTTTCGTCGAAAACGTCGCTATCAGAGTCCGTTTTCGGCGCATGACCGCCGCGAGCAGCATGGCTGCCACGCTCGTTTTAGGCGTTCATGGTTGTTGGCTCCCGGGGAAACGAATGGAGAGGGTGATCAAGGTTTAGCGTCTGATAAGGACACGCAATCGATGTGCGGAAAACAAGAAAACAATGGTGGAAACGGAATGGAATAGAACGGGGACAGATTGCAGGGAAGAATGGGACTGCAGAATTGCGGTTTGGAGGTTTGCAGGGACTGCGATGGCACAGGGAAACGACTGATATGGAGTGAGAAAAGAGTCTTGCGAAATTTGAGGGTTAGTGTTCTGTGTTGTGCGTATAAGACCTACATCTACAATGTGCTGGTACTCTCATGGAGTTTTGTTCTGAGACTTCTGCAATATCCGGATTAATTTGGAAATTTAGCTCTTGACTATGGCTGATCCTCTTATGGTTATGATATCCATTGAATAGGAACAGAGAACAGTATTACATCACCTTGCAGGAACATTCTTTGGTCGTAGTAATGTTATCATCTGAGGGTTTCCCGCCGGTTTTGAAACTCTACTGATTACTCCGTGTCCTTATCGCCTCGGTGGAGTTGCATACCTTCCAGTTTTTGTGGTTTATAAGCAACATATAAAAAATGTAAGATTTTTGCTCATAAAAAAGCAGACGTAGGAGAAGATTTAACGAAGTTTAAAAGAGCCAAGCTTTTGCATCCGTTTACAGCATCAAACATTTAAACCTCAAGTGGTGTTTTCGATTTTCGGGGCCTTCATCTGAGAAGTCTGAGAAGAATCTTTTTGCAGTGCCATCTAATGTGCACAGCGTCTCTAATTTGGCTACAGTGTTCACTCAGAAATTTTTGTCCGTGTTAGCATTTTAAACTAATTATTAGCACAGACCATAAATATGGACATGAGTGATCAGCTTCCTCCTTAAACGAACCAGTTCTTTGCTATGTCTCCGAATTTTTGAAAACACCGGAAGAAGCTGCCATTGACCGGTCATCAGACGGCGTCTGATCGTTTGATCTGATCTTCTTGGTCAGAATAGGCGCCAACCAACATTACAACAGAACATAAACACGGTGACGTGTTCCTGGAGCAAAGAGGGAACGAAGAGTGGAGTAAGGGGAGATGGACATATTCCTATGCGTTCCCAGAATGATCCGCTCGAGTCCACAAATTATGATTAAAAGGACGGCCTGTGACGTAGTGTGAATTTTAAACAGAGCGGTCACAACATTTGGGCACAAAGCATTGGGCGCCTCGGGGAACAGCGTGGGGTCTTCCCTGATCCTTTATAGTTCATGAACCATCGGCTATGTTCCAGAATTATGGTTATGAATGCTGATTAAATACCCGAGTGGAGGGCACACGTAATTGGAGGCAGGAGGTTATATGCAAAGCGTATAAAATTAGATAGGCTTTGTTCCATGGGAATTCCGAGAAGCCGTGATGTATGCTCGGTTCATCAAAAGGGGAAAAATATAATAACGACCTACTCAAGAGGAAGATGGGTGGGTATGCTCGAACAAGCCTATTACGTAGTGAAGTCTTTTTATACTAATGCACGTATTCCACACCGTCGGCCACCAACTCGCCCAAGACCAGAGTACATGCATTTTCTGACCCCCTGTTTCATTTTGGAACGGGTTTGAAGGACGATAGTTTAGGAGTGATTCTTGTAAATGGAAAAAAATAAGATCGCACGTTTTTGGTTCTCAAAAATTTTCTTGAAACAAAGCCATTTGAGGGCTTAGGAAAGATTTCTTCAATGCCATGAACTCATACAGTAACAGCTGCCTCCCTTATGACACCTGCCTTCTTCGTCGACTACGAAACTCTTAGAAGAGTAGATTGCACCACTGTAAAAAGCACTCATAAGGGCATAAAAACAAAGAACATAGAACAAACAGTTTCGCTCTAAAATAGATCTAGAATCAGGTGTCCTTTTGTGACGAACATGCGCCTTGTTTTTCTTGGTTTCAGACAGAATTTAGACAGGAGGCGAAATAATGGAGAACTAACTTCTATAGTGACAGTGACGGTCCCAGCTTGGAGTTGGTTTTAGTAAAAAGTTCCTATGTACAAAAATTCGCACTTTACACATGAGCTTCAAAAGGTGAAGGTAACAAAACCACATGCATCTACATAGGCTGCATGTGGAAGAAGACAAAAATTGTAAAATACTGTTTAGAAAGAAATATGGCCGTTTAATTAATATTTTTCAAAATTAAAATTTATAAAAATTAATTAAAATACTACATATTTACAAGAAAGGGAAAAAAATATCGGGGTTTCGAATAATATCGGGTAAACATCTAATATGGTACCAGAAGTGGTTCGCCGGTGCAAACTTAATTTTGGTCTTTCGTGGTTCTGTCCGGGTGCAAAAAAATATAATGTACCTATATAAACGAAAAAAATGTAAAATAAATAAAAAATTTACTCATATAGTCCTGGGCAAACTTAGGAGCTACCAGAATTTATTCAAAAATGAAGTAAAATATTAAATAAAGGACTTTTAAAAATAAATGAGCTGAAGTTCGTAAAGAATAAGCATTTATAAAATATAAATGGGAGCAACAACATCATCGTGGAGCCAAAATCATCATGGACATAGACACGAGCTCCTTGAAGCAGTAACTAGCTGACATGTTTTTAGGTCCACCTACATGGGAATTTTTCCTAATTTCCCACTTTCTATTGTTTCCTTGCGAGTAAAATATCGTGTCTCTTAAAGTTATTATTATATTACATGTAAAAATTAAGCCTACTCCGATCAAAGTAAGTCTTTCTCCACATGAACCCATGTGCTGCTACTTGGCGCCGGAACAAATCGTTACTACGGCGCAACGTCAATGTTTGCCAATTTCGTCACTTTGCCCGTTTTCTCCGCGACTTCTCAAGATATCTATGCAGACATACCAGCACAAACCACACTACACTCAATGGACTCGATTGGTTTTCCTATATATAACTTTCAAGGGGTTTTCACTACCGTATAATTACAGAGAATTTCCTATAGTGCACAAGACATTATATAACAGTGTAAGCCCTTCGAGGAAAGACATTTATCTCCTCTCGATCTGATCTCATGGACGTCAGTTTCTCCCGAGAGTCCAAAGTAGCGCAAAGTCACCCTACGCACCTGCAAAAAATCTACGACCACCTACGTCTTCAGCGCAAATGCGTTTAGGTGTGCTCCAGACGGACATTATTGGGTTTCAGACTCCTAAAAGACAGACACACTTCCGAATTTGGGACGCTAAAAGCGGATCTCTCCCGCCGTGACCTTTGCGGCTAATGGGTTTTCGACGGGGAAGTGCAAGTGGAAGTACATGAAGTGCAATGGTACAGTAAGCATAGGCAGGGATGAAAAGATCGAACTTCTATCGCATTATGAGAATCGTGATGCTTAGCTGGTGCTGGTAATTAACGATAAAAAATAGCAGAAAATGAAGGGTACTGTAGTCCATGTCCCAAACAAAATTAATTTAGATAATCTGGACCCAGAATAGAAGATCCCATGGATCCTGTCAAATTAAATACGAATATGTATTTCTTATCAGAAAGGACCACCAAAAATACTACTTCCGACAAGGAGATGCCCTACAATGGCTGAAAAATTGAAAGTCAAAGGTCTTTTGCTGTATGTTGACTAACCAAATATGAAGCCAAATTTACCATTAATAGTTCTAGGACAACGATCGAACCCACACAAAGAAAAAAAAAACAAACGAGCAAAATTTAAAGAATATAAAGGAAGCCTCAAAAAATATTTTTCATTTGTTTGCTTTCAGTGGTTTACGGTTGTTTCACATAAGCACGATTTTTAGCGATTTTTGTGTCTCTGTGTGTGTGTTTCCCACCACAACAGCAAAATTGAAATTAAATCAAATATTCACCTGCTATTCGGTTGTCGCTATTGAATGTTGCTATTAAAAAAGAGTAGGTAAGCGGACAGAATTTCACCGCTCTTTAAATTTTGCTTTCATGAAAGACTACTTGGAAGCACTTTACAACAGACGAAATGCTTTTGACGAATGGAAGAGGCGGCCTAATTTGCCATTAATCGAGTTGGGTTTAGGACAAATACAAACCGCGGGGAAGCGAAAATTCTTAGGACGGATAGCCGAATAGATTAAACATTAAAACGATAAATGTAAAAGAGTGGACGGTCAACAAAAGTAGAGCAAAAAGTAATATATCTTCAGTTGTTTGCTTAAAGTTCACATATTTTTGTCATTTCGTGATTGGTAATGCCGTTTGGTTTGGTGAAAATCTTTTTCACCTGACAGTTAAAATTGTAATAAAATCTATCATTTACTTTCTATTTTTGGGTGTTGCTAGGGATAGCGGAAATGAACTTAAAAATAAAGAAAGACGACTTTTTCAATTCCCCAAAAATTTTTGCTATATATGATCACTGCCAATTCAATTGTATACATTCATCAAATTATTGATTTTTTCTGGTTTATGCGAAAATGGGAATAAAGAGGACCACTTCTTACAAGGACAATAAGTCAAAATTTGTCGTACACGGAAAAAAGTTAAAAAAAAACAAACTTGTACATAAAAACAAAAATCTTAAAAATGAAAACATCAATTATCCTATCTTATTCTCGTCTGATAATACAAACTGCATTTTTGTCGATGAAGTAGCGATTTTGACATTTAATTTTAACGGTAGAAGTGTACATATTAGGGTCTGAGGCAAAACTCCCGTTACGTATGACCTAACACTTACTTATAACAATATTTTGAGCCGTCCAAGAGATTTATGTTCACGTGTCCTACCCGACAATTTTTGTTTAAAGTGTGCTCAGCGGTGCCAAAGTAAAAAACGGAGCTCGGAACACGTGCTCGTTGTGTTGCAATTGTGCACCACCAAAGAACCAATCATCAAAGAGGAATCCTCCCCGTCACTCTGGGTTGACCAACGAAAGTGCATGGGAACGTTCCCGTTCCGCCGAACGATCGCATTATCAGCTCATGACTTCTTTAATCGTTTTTTACAGTCGCCAGACGACCTCTTCGATATAAGGGAGCGTCACATGGCCTAACACCTAACACAAGGAGCGCGTCTCGGTTTCCTGCTACGTGACGGATCGGACACACGTTTGACACACTGTGGTCATCGGAGTCACGTGGGAACAGCGTGTAGTGGATCACCGCGACTACCCAATGGAGCCCTTGAACTGACCACTGAAAGTGCATTGGACTATAAGGCTTAAGGGTCGGACGGACATTTTTTATCAGAGCGTGACTTTAGGTTCATTCTTCGCTATCCTTGTCAGACGATAAAGGAGGTGATAAATTTGAATTTGAAAGATTGATTGGATTTAAAATTAAAAATTCAAAATCGATTTACATCGTTCAATTTTTGAGTTTTGAGTTTCTGGATAAAATCACCTGTTTAAAGTCGTTTCTGTTGTCAGAATAATTGCCATGTTCTAAGCGACACCACAGACTTTACTTTCCTTTATAAGAGCCTCTATGATTAAAAAAATGAACGACGTGTTTTCTACTTTATTTTTGATCGTTCGTCTTTGATGTTAAGATCCTTTACCCTGAATGTGCATTAAAATTCTTATATTTCAACTTCTAGTGTAGGTGTAGGCTTTCTTATATCGCTTGAAATTGGCGATGAGTCGCCGTGTGGTTTGATCTCGGGTCTAGGGTTTGGTCTGGGCGCTGTTCTAGGCAAGCAGCCAACGACGGTGGCGCCACGGTCAGTGGGATCAATCCTATGACTAGGGAACAGACTATATGTATCTCCGATAGGAATGCGTACTTACTTGCGTCAGCATAAATCGGAGATCATTAGTCCATCGGCGAAACGATTATTTTTAGCGGTCACCGATTCCGATACTGGTACCGTAAGGAATTGGGGATCGGCAACCATAGAAAAGAATACTGGAGTGGAGCATACCTTCGTGTGGTTAGTGTAAAAAAATTAAAAAGGTCAGACTTTCTGTTGAGAACTTTAAGGGATACTGTATTTGGATAGCTGAAAGTGTAAAATTTTTGCATAGGAAAATGGATGTCAGTGGTGGTTTTCTGGTCTTTCAGTTTTCTTTGCAAAGACTCATTTTTATGAAGCGGAGATGTAGAATTTAAAATTTATTGTTTAAAATCTATTCTTATCTGCCGCACGTTCATAGATTGGTTTTATCGGGATAGAGTGGAGATTTCAAGATTATGACCCTGCAGAGATTAAAAGATTTTAAGATTATACTCCTATAAAAGTTAAAGAAGATGAACACACGTTGAAATATATTTTTAAACAGGGATTTTTGAATTTTGAATAACATAGACAATATCAAATAAAAAACATATCATCCTTTCAAAGGTGCAATAAAAAACAAGGTTGATGCGTAGGAAGACAAAAAGGCAGTGACAAATAGTGAAAAAAATAGAGAAATGCAATAAACAAAATTAGAAAGAGCTGTACATCAACCGGAACGATCCTTTTAAAAAACATGATATTATCCATTTTTATCAAGTACCTCTGAACAGAAATAACCTCCGAGCGCTTATTACAAGCTCTACGAATGCTTAAAAGTTCAAACATCTTATAGCCGAGGCTGTGCATTTTGTGTGCTCTATGCTTTTACGTGACCATCAGAAGTGACAGTCAATGGTCTTTTGGACTTTTGTCTCCTTTGATGTAATGATTTCTGGAGAACTCGGGTCAACTTTGGCATGTGCACGTACGCACTTCGCAACAGTACAAAAACAGAGCCCGCAAAAATATTGTAGCGAAGATTGTAGGGTGAAAGGGGAGAACGTTTCTGCACATGACTTCTCGAAATCCTGAAGTTGCCGTTGAAGAAATTTCTATTTGTGTATGTTAAAAAATTAACCATTTCCATTTGGGATTCAATTTTTGATTCTGCGCTCGCAAGTCTACGCATTATTTAGATATCCTTGTCATTAAGTCAGTAAGCAGTAGCTCTTCGAAAATATACCGGTTATAGCCACGCGCAGTTCTGTCCGGGAGCAAAAGCAGAAAGAAAGGAAAACTGTAGCCAACAGGGGTCACGTGACAGCTTTCGAATAGCGGCGCCGAGTGGAGCACGATACTGTAGGAAAGCCGTTAAGAGGGGCGCAATCGGGTCAGCGGTGACGTCAAGTGCGCGGGGTGTTTCGAAACTCGGAGACAAAGAAGCGACCTGGCGATGCACTTTGTGATGACGAGGGAGACGTTCTTTTTTCGAAATTTCGCGGAGACCGTCGCGACGGCGCCACCGGCGGTGACCCTCGCGAGGTGCACGATGTCCTCTGGATCTGAGCAGATGAGGCGGCACGCCATAAGAAAACGTCATGTGCGTGCTTTAAGAAATGTCGGAAGAATGCCTCAAAATAATGAAAAATGCAGCACTGAATAGTGGCTGACATGAAATTCTGCGTTTGCTTTGAATCCACTCAATTTCACTGTTTTGAGTCCAGGACTTTTCTATGGCTAGTTTGTGCGTTATTTGGTGGCTTACGGAACTGGGGAGGACAGGGATCAGCACCACAGAAGCACCACAACAACCAAACAGCAGCAATTTCTTTCAATCGTTCAGCCATCCGGCTATACATTTTTGTATTCCTTCACTTTTTCAAAGACAGCTTCCAAAAGGATTTCTGAGAAGCCTAAGAGGGTCAGGACATTTTTGTATACGGTATCTGCAAAGGAAGGCATGCATAACTTCATTTTTATCAGTTGAAGCACTGCACTGTCATTAACGAGTAAATACCTCTACTCCAAAGCGTTCACAGATTGGCACAACCTTTAAGCAAAGCAACCAGTGACTAAGATTTTGTCCAATTAACGCTCGAAATGTTAACTGATCGTATACGCCAGGCTTCATTTTCCACAACTTGTGCAGTACCTGCACGTGTTTTCTCACCCGCTGACATTTAGGTCTTTTCAACTCAGAGTGAAGACGTTAATTGCAGACTACAACGTCTCGGAGGTTGTATTCTGTCTCCCAGCTACTTGACAGACAACTCATTAAGGGAAATGTCAGACGAACGCCAAGCCACATGCTCTCGTAATTATTTGTATTTTCCTGGGTGACCTTCACTTCCGATTGGAACACATGTGGAGGAATCCGGAACTGCTCCAAGGCTGTGCAGTTCCCACAATTTTACAAGACGATCTCGGAAGTGCTTCGCTGGAGTTCCTTTTTAGGAAAAACACGTAATGCTCAAGTAATTTTTGGGCGGAAGACATGTCCAAAGGTCATGCAAATGGTCATGGAATGAGCAAATGACTCGTTATCACATGGGCACATGCCACATGAATGTGGAACTACTTGTAAATTGTGCAGCTTCTTGTACCGTAACGCGGAGTAGAGCACAACGTGGCTGTAAAAACACGAGTCAGCGGAGGAAGCGTTGAAGAAGCGATGCATTTGTGTAGGTAGCATTGCTTTTATTGGACATTTATGCAAAATTCACAAATGTTCCGTAATACTTCCATGCATCATCTGTGACTCTTTCTGTACCCCTTTCCATCTTTTCCTTGTGTGCTCCCCTTATCCTAAGCATTTATTCTTTGTAAATTTCTGCCAGCTTCTGTGAACAGCTAACATCCATCGTACAGTCATCAGCCTTCTCAATATTCTTGTCGGACCTCTCATTGTGTCCTACCTCTTCTCAAAGCTTTTGCAGCCCCCTTTCCATACTAAGAACCTCCGTGCATCTTTTTCTGTTTGCAGTTAGATTTTTCGTCTTCTTGTCCAGTTACATTTTTGTGTTCGCGCCTTGAGGCCCATACATAGCTCCGACTCAATGCGAGCCAGCTTAACTGTTCTGAGACGAAGCCTGTCCATAGTCGAACTATCAACAGGATCACTTGAGGTGAAACTGCTTATCTGAGCCCGGGTCAAATTGAGCCGGCTTAGATCGCGATTTCGTGTCATGACCGAAAAAGTGCGAAGTGATCCGGCGCGCGCCGAACTGATCCGGCAAACGTCGGCTCAGCAATTATGTTAGCCGCTCAAATCGATGCGGGATCAATTCACCCCGACTATAAACAGCCGGCTCGAATTGAGATGGGTCATTTTGGCGACGACTATGAACGGTTTGGCGCCAATTTTTGCTGAGACAAGTCGAGATCAGTAATTTATTCGGCAGGCTTGAAGGGAGCCGGGACTATGTATGAGCCTTCTCGTGATTGCTGTTCATCGCGGCGAGACCCGGAACGGACTCGTGAAATGACGAGCACTTTTTCTTACATTTTTTTATTCCAGATTTCAAAAGGCACAATGAACACTACCGCCCTGATTCTTCTAATAACACTAGCGGTTTCTTCTGTCACGGGTGACTTGCCATTGCAATGTGGGAAGGGGAACAGGCCAACGACAATAAGCGCCCTCAACAAGTTGGTATGTCCTTAGATCTTAGATGAAATGCAAAGAGCACAATTTCAGCGATTGCGAAAGAGAATGGTCGGTGGATCGGAGTCGGTGCCGCATGCATGGCCCTGGGCTGGACAACTTGTGGACAAGGAAGGTGGCATATGTGGGTGTTCCCTCATCAGTGACAGATACGTCTTAACTGCCGCGCACTGCATAGAAAAGTAAGTGTTGTATTCGTGTGTACAGTATAGAATAAGTGAACTGTTATAGCCTGCCAGCAAGCAACTTCACTGTACACCTGGGGGGCCACGCTATGAAGTCAGGAAACATCTACAACGTATCCGAGATAGTGGTGCATCCTTTCCACGGATTTGGAGGCCGTATCGCATACGATATTGCTGTCGTAAAGTAAGGACCTAACTTATTTTTGCATCGAAGCTAAGTACCCATTTGTAGACTTGACCGCAAAGTGGACTTCGACAATGACACTTCCCCCATATGCTTGCCAAGGACTCACGCTCCAGATTACAAGGTGTGCACCGCAGTCGGTAAGCACTTATACTCTGATATCAAGCACATATACATTTGCAGGTTGGGGTCGTTTAAGCGACAAAGGGAAACAATCCAGGAGCTTGCGTGAAATTCACGTTCCCGTCTTACCTTCCTGGAAGTGTTACTACCGTTATTCCACATCAGTTGATCAGTTCTCCATGTTCTGTGCAGGCTTTGATCAAGGAGGAGTCGATTCTTGCAGAGTAAGTGGTAACTGGCAACATTCTTACCTTCTTACCTTTTAGGGCGATTCGGGCGGACCTTTGATGTGCGAAGAAGACGGACGTTATGAACTACACGGGATTGTCAGCTGGGGGAGAAGATGTGCGCAGAGAGGTCGTCCTGGAGTCTATGTTAAAGTGGCTAGCCTTGTCACCTGGATTAAGCAGCAAATACGGATACTTGGTGACTAATGCATGAGCACAAGGGCTGACTGTGACATTAAATAAAACGTTTTGTGGACAAGGCTATGAGTAACTCGTTGTTACGGTATGTGTCTTAGCAGAGCTATAAAATCACGGGCCAAATATGTTTTGCTATTTATAAGTAGCTTTGCTGTTCTTAGATTGTAGTTGATTTTTGCGTTACATTGGAGCAAACGTCATTGCATGGCGGAAATAATGGTTAACCAACTTTCGCTTTTATGAACAGTAGAGTTGTAGAGTTTTAACAATAGAGTTTTACGACAAGTTCTTTCCTTACATCGGCTTGTTTTCACACTTAACGTTGATTGCAAGAGCAGAGGACTACGAGAAGACGATTGTGCGACTATAGGTGACTCGTAGTTACGGTATGTGCCTTAGCACAACTTTAAGCACACAGCACAGATTGTAGAATTTCTAAGTCGACTTTTGTAATACAAATGTCCACACACATTCGGCGTCATTGCACAGCGGAAGTAATGGCTAAGCAACTTCCGCGTTGATGGGCATGGGAATAATAGAGTTGGGAATTCGTTCTCATATAAAAATTCCATTCCGAGCTAGTGATGAACAAACGAATGCGCTTGATCAAATGCTCAGATGTTCTGTTTTTCATTCGGAATGGCCAACTTTCAAGTTTTAAATTTTTGCCTACGGTCACTTGTAAACTCGATGTGTGCAGGTCTGACTCCACTCAAAGAGGTCGGTTTCTTTGCTAAACGATTTTATAATCCGTTTCGGCAGACAAGTAGGGTAGTTTTACAATTTTTGGGGCCTCTGCCGTTTTCCAAAGTTTTATTCTGTAATCCAAGTGCAAAGATATGAGATACCAGAATAAGAAAACCGAAGAGAACGTGGACTTGTCCTTTCTTCACGTTATGCTCCATGGCTTGGCGACGCAGGATTCAGAAACTACTCATATTAAACACTCCAGTGCCTCTTGTTTACAATTTTTGTGTCATCCGCTCCACAACAAAGCATCACAGCCCTCTCGCAAAAATGTAAATTTTCACACCAGCCAATGTGTGTTACTGAATCGTAGTACCGTATATAAGATCTATAGGCCATGAGCGGTTTGGTTTATTAAATGGTTTGCAAGTAAAAGAAGTTGTTGCATACAATGAGCAAAAATGAATAAATTGAGACTTTGCATTTTTGTATAATCGGATTTCAAACTTTTGAGTTTTACGGGTGCGGTTAATATTTACTTCAAGTTATATTTTCCAAGTTTCTGGTGCCCGAGCCTCCTGTCTTCCTTATGTGCCAGGGCTCCATGTTTAAAGCTCTAACGCCTCTTGTATTCATTTTCAGCGACCTCCACTCCACAATCAAACCGTCGTCGCTCTGATAAGGACGGTCCCCCCGAGTGTTCCGATCGGAAAACACGATCGATCGCGGCGTTTCCATAACTCCGAAATGCTGCGGCCCGTTCTGGTGCTCCTCCTGGTGGCTTTCCACGCCAGCGGCGAGGACCTCTCCACGCTCCAGTCCGTTCAAATTGTTCTTTTCTTGGCTTAAAATGGAATTTTTGATGATTTCCGTTTAGTTCTTCCGCCATGGTCAGCGCTATCCCTCCACCTACGTGATCTTCCCATCGGAAGACCCACGCCTGGCCGAGGGGAAGATCCACGGAGAGATGACGACGGTGGGGATGAGGCAGGAGTTCAACCTGGGACAGAACCTGAAGGAGACCTACGGAGCGTTCATGGGCGAGCGCTATAAGTCCACGGAGGTAGGGTTGCACAGATCTAATACTGCCACTATCAAGCTCTAGAATAGGGTGGTCATTCGAACATTCTTCATTTCAGCTGCTTGTGATGACCGGCTTTGACAACCGAACGTCAGCCAGCGCACTGGCTATGCTGGCAGCTCTGTTGCCTCCACAGAAGGACCAGATTTTTCACGAAAGGCTTATGTGGCAGCCCATTCCTGTGCACACTGACAACATCTTGGACATGGTAGGTGGTGAATTTGATGTCTTTATGATTCGTAACTCTTAGGCTCACCAGAAAAGCGAGCGTAATAACAAATATTTTCGCGGGAGATACCCTTCCTAATCACTTGTAGTTGCTGTGCATAACGAATGCTGATCGTAGAAGAAGAACCGCGTAATACGTGTCCATTGATGGAATAAGTGATTCTGCAAGCGCTGTGCTGAGTGAGCAAAGACGTTCTTGCTAGAGATCGGTAGCACTATCTAAGAATTGGTGACTCTGCTTTTTGCTGTGGTTTATTTTTGTATCGAAATTCCCAAAACTAGATTTGCCATTATATGTACAGGAAGCCAAAGTGACAACAAATTGCCACGTCAAAATGGTAGTTGTTTGTCGAGAAACTTTCAGTGACACCCAACAGATAAGATTTTGTGGCACTTGAAAATTTTTGTGATTCCATGTATATTCCTTAAAAATTTGGAAAGTCATATTTCCAATGGCACCCAACAGATGGTTTTATATAACTTCAAAATTTTTGTCGCACCACATATCCTTCAAAATTTGTAACATTCTCCTGAAATTTGAGCCTCATTTGGTTATTTATAATTTTATTTTTTATGTTAAGCAAGTGTCAGGATGGTATAGTTCTGTCCCGGATATTATCTAAATGAATGTAATCCGCTTCTCCCTAGGAAAAAAGCGGAAGAAACCTGAATGAACCAAGAAGAATGTAACAATTTTTAAGAGTCAGTTCTATGTACTACCCGGTCCTCTTAACCACTCCTTTTATACATATTTTTGTTCATCTCGAACTCTTCCATGTCATTCAAATCTTTAGGTCTCCTTCGGCTCCTTCGACTTCTGTCCTGCGCTTAGGAAGAGTGTGAGTGCGATGCCCGCTTACCAGCAGATGGACGACAAGTACATGAAGCTCGTCTCCTACTACGAGAAGAACGCGGGCTTAAAGATCCCCGACGTATTCATCTTCCAGAAGGTGCTCGACTCTGTCAAGACTCGGGTCGGTTCGCATGAAACAGCTCCTTCTTGAACACTTAATTCCAGAAGGACATGCAGGACGTGCTCCCGCTGCCCGCCTGGGCCAACGACTCCACCTTCATCGACCACTCCGTAGAGGTGTGCGAGGAGCTGCACACGCGCTTCATCGACCTCATCCTCGACTCCACGGGCGCGTGGCACTTCAACCTTATGGTCGACAACATCAACAACCGGATACACGGAAACACGCTTCAGCGGACTTATCTCTACGCCGTGGTAGGGGCATATTTCATTTATTTAATAGGATTTCGTGACGTGTTTGGAAAATTTCATGTTTTTCTTATTTTTGATCATTATAGAATTAAAACTTGCTCTTAATTGCCTTATGTTAGTGTTCCCAAATACAAACGCGAAAATTTAGCGCTACACAGGAACACTGTTTAAAATGTCGAAATATGCATATTTTTTTTGTTCTGGATTTTCTAAATATATTAAAATGTTTTACTCTTTTTTCTTACATCATTTTATGCTTCCGGATTGTATTTTTTATTTTTTAGCTTATGGCCCTTGCCTTATGTCGCCAAATGCAAAAGTGACCGCCTCCAAGACGCAGCTGTCAGGATAGAAGTGCTTATCCTTATCTATTCTTTTTATCAATTTTTTTGTTTTTCCAAATTAATTTGATGCTTTTTTATTTTTGCTAAATGACTTACCTTTGAATAGTGGAAGATAAAAACATAAACATAAAAATCGGCATAAAAAAATCAAGGAAGTCAATCAGTAAAAGTCTACATTTTTATTTCTTAAATAAACTTTAAACTATTCTTGGTGTTCGTCGTCACTGTTTGTGGTCACTATCTGATTCTTGGCTGTGTTTAGTAGATCATGCCATTGTTGTAACCATGCTTTGAGTTATTGTTGTGGTGAGTTTGATCATGAGTTATAAGTGATTAGAAAAGGTAGAAAGATCGAAATGAGCATAAATCCCCTTTCCTCAGCCATTTTCATCAGCACCTTCTAGCATGACGCGAATCTGATGACCATCGCAAAGTACCTGGACCTGTCCGACCTGCAGAAGCACCTTGTTCCTTACGCCGCCTACATCGCCGTTGAGCATCACAACATTGACGGGGAGGATATCGTCAAGGTCAGTGAGGGTGAATAAAAACATCATAGTTTTGTCTTTCATTCTTGAGATTATATTTTTGGCTCGTGAGAAGCGATACATGATTTCCATCCATTTTTCAGGATAGGTTATCTCTTTCATTCTTACTTAAACAGTCTTTTAATGCTGAAATCGGCATACTGGATGCAGCTTTCTATTTAGGGACATTTCCCGTAAAAAGGGTGCAGTATCCCCTTGAGCAAGGGCCCCCTTCTTGTACGCTAATCTCGCGTCCAAAGGCCTGTGTTTTGGGAAGCATATAGGCACTTCGAGAACTGTCCCAGATTTTTCCTAAATTTTTTCAAGGAAATAATGTCGAATATTCGGGCGCTAGAAAATGATGCTCGCTTTTCTTATCCTCAGTTTGATTCAGATCGTGTCTCACATGACCCTCAACGGCACACGACAAGAACTCCGCATCGCCGGCTGTCCGTCGCCGTGTCTCTTCTCCACCTTCAAGTCGCTCAAGTACCAGATGCCGTCCGATCAGTTCAACGGCATCTGCAAAGGGTACAGCGACGAGGCGCATCTCATCTGCCAGGAGAAGGTCACCATGATTGGTAAGAAGCCACGAAATTTCCCTTCTGTCAAGTCGCTCCTAGCCGTGCTCCTCATCATCGTCATCCTCTTGTTCGTCGCCTTCGTCGGAGCCCTCTTCGCCTGCTTCTGGTACCGTGCGCGAATCCGCCAGCTCGATCCCGAGCGGAGATACATTCTTCAGTAGGGCTCGGAGAAGCTCGTAAGAATGTGGAATACAACGGTGCACCTCGAACTTGTCTTTAAACCTTTAGATAATCCTACATATAAATAAAGGAGAAAGGCCAGACAGTGTGTGTGCGTGCGTGCGTCCGTATCCAGACAGACCGAATGTGCGAACATTCCGAAAACTGTATGTGTGGTCCATCTGCGGCGGTGAGCGAGC
>JADLIF010001417.1:0-22195 GCA_016648015.1 Steinernema khuongi
AAACTTGGCGGCCGGAGCCATCTGCGGCTATCACCTTCTTCGTTTCCAGCCACTCAAAGTTTCCAATTCGGCGTCGCATGAGCTTCATCCGCCTCTCGGAGGAGGAGATGCACCAAGGGTTCTTCGCTTACGCGTGCACACTCAAAGCGATCGAGATGAGGATCCAAAACATCGACGGGTACGTAACCCTGGCGGACGACAGTGTATTCAACTTGTGGAATCCGTTCAACACCGATCGGTTCCGGCTTCGAAGCGCCAACAATCGCCCCAACTCCTACTGGTTGGTCGGCAAAACCGGCATTCCCGCGCTGAAACGCGTTGTGACCGAATACAAAAATGCCACCGTGTACAACCCTGACAGCGAACTGGGCCAGGCTGTCCTGTGGTACGATCGTCAGGTAGGTTCTGGACAGCATCTATAGAGGACATAGGGCATATGAGCTATTTTGCGATCTTTCAGCTGCAGGGGCACGGCAACGAAATCCTGCTGAACAACGGAGTTTGGGCCATTTCCGACTTCTACTATCTTCCCAAGGAGTACGAGCAGCGCTTCCGCGTTCTCGGGAACGTCATGCTGGAGAACAAGGTGTTCCATGAGGTGGCGGTGCCGAGGCTCGCTGCGCCGATGGGCTGGTTGCCCTTCTTTGTCAATAGTACTCTATCGTGAGTTTTGAGACAGTAGCTACGTCACAATGAGTACTTGTTTAGAGATCAACCCGACGCGCTGGTTTTGTGGGGGGAGAGGAGGAAAAGATACTATGAGTTCTACAAAGGCAGCCATCTGTATATCCACCCGGTAAGGCCAAGTCCGCTTTTTGTTCCTAGTTCCTAGCAATTGAGTTTCTCGACCAACAACAAATCAGTTTTTAATCGCAAAACAAAACGGCTCAAAAAGCTGACTCAAACCGGCTCAGAAATCGAGCTGACTTGGGGCTTAATGCTGGTCCTGGCACATTGCGTCACTTCATCCATGAATCATCATGGAACACACTTTTGTCCACCTCAACAGGAGCATACTTCAAAGATGTAAATATTGCAGGACATTTCAGGTGAAGTTATCCTACACAGCCGACCTAACGAGCCGCTCAGCTTTCTGCCAATCCATTGTCCGGGCGTTCCTCTGGAACCTTTGTGGCGAAGAGCACAACATGACGTCAGAAATTATAGGCCAAAGCACTTTTCCTCCTCAAGTCTAGGCACCATCTTCACCTGCAGAAACCTTCAGAAGTTACGAACGCTGCCCTTCCCGAAGCTTCTCATCCCCTCTGTAATGTGATGTGATAAGATTACAGCAGACGTTGCCGAGCCAGCCTAGGTCCGCATGAAAGAGGTTTCTTCTTAACTTTAACTTTAACTTAACTTTTTTAACTTAACTTAACTTTAACTTTAACTTAAACTTTTTTAAACTTTTTTTAAATTATTTAACTTTAACTTTAACTTTAACTTTAACTTTAACTTTAACTTAACTTAACTTAACTTAACTTAACTTAACTTAAAAAACTTAACTTTAAAACTTTATTTAACTTAACTTTATTTCTTGAATCAACGGCTATACGCCGTGCAAGACACCGGTGCAATGAGGTTTCTTCTCATGGAACAAAAAGTCCCTAACGTTGGTTCCTCGAGAAGAACCCGAAACGAACGGGAAATCGGTTGTAAAATGTCGCGAGGGCCTTCAGCCAGTGGTGTGCCAATGAATACGCGATCCTATTCGCTGGCTCCAGTCATAATTGGTAGCTTGTCAACTCCCCACAAGAGCACATGGCGGTCAAGGCTTTCTTATTTGAGTGAATTCAATGGAAAGGTGAATATAAATATGATACATACAGAATAAAACCCTAAATGCGACTACTGCTGTTCGGCAGGTGGTCGCTCCTCATCGAGATCCTTTTGCTGCTGCTGCTCCATCACCAGTTTAGGTTGAGTGTGCCTCAGACGATCGCTATGCAGCTGGTCGATGAACTTCTCATCGTCGATGGTGATGGAGGCCATCGCGGACTCGACGACTTTCCCGAGGCTGAGCGAAAATTCGTTGAGCACCGCCTGCTGGACTTCGCCATCGTGCGGGTTGTGTTGCTGCATCTGAAAGTGACGACGTTGAAGGTCGGAGTAGGAAACAATAGACTGAGAGGAGCTTCGAGACTGAGACAATAAGCCAGACAGACGTTCAAGAAGCGTTTAGAACAGACAGCGAAGCACTTACACTGGCTACAGCTGTGAGCAAACAAGTCGTCGTCGCTTCGATCACTTCGTCGTTCAGATAGTACCATGGACATCTTAATGAACCTTCTTACTTTTGCATTGCTGACGTACAACTTACCCCTTGAGCGCTTTCGGATCTAGAGGTTTCTTTGGAGTCGGTGCCTCGTCACACTCCTCTTCAGAAAATGGACTCGATGATCTCGGTTCCATCGACCCAGCGGCGGCCAATCCAATCAGCCCAGGAGATGCCTTCATGCGGTAGTTATCGCGGTAGGCACGCTCGGCTTCGGTGTTTCGACACCCGCAGCATTTACATCTCTCAGTACAGGGTACTTTAGCCTAAGAACGAGATCATAAATATAAGGGTTAATTGGGCTACGGTACCTCATAACATTCACAATAGTTCTTCAGACAATTCGACTTCTTGCAATGGCACCCTCTGCGATGGAGCCGTTCAATGTCGACGGGGCCTTTCTTGCCGATGCCAATCTTGGGCCGGAACGCGTGGGGATTCCTCTCAAGGGTAGCCTTGACGGCGCGCGTCCGTTCTGACTCGTACTCCATGTTATTGTGGCAGTCCTTGCAGTTGCAGTCCATACAGAACTCGCCACTGGCGAAACACTCACAATACAGCTTCAAGCATTGGGATTTGGAGCAGTTGCACGGCTTCTTGGAACCGATCGACTTCTTCGCGTGCTTCGCGTTGGCAAATGACCGCTGTTGCTCGTGGGCGAAGTAGGTAAGCGCCGGATTCGCACCGTATTTGCGGTAGTCAAGTTGCGGCTGGTGAGAGGCATGAGCTTGGCTCTGTTGGGTTCCGACGGCTGGGGAGTACGCAACTTGGTTTTCTTGGTTGGAGATGGATGAAGAAGCGGGTTTGATCTGGGCGCGGACTGCACACGCGTGTCCTGTCTTCTTGTCGATTTTGAAAACCTGCAATTGGGTTTTATTCCATCTCTAAGGTATGTTCCATTTGTCTGTTTTGAAGACCTCGAATCCTTGGAACCCTGACATATTTACGAGGTTCTAAGAAAAGAAGTTACGTTACTCAGGTTGCTGAGACAAAAAGTGGAACCCCGAAGAAAAACACCGTGTTCCTACTTCACGACGAAGTGGTTCAGAGTTAAAATATACTCGCGGTGAGTTCGTTTAGAGAGACTTATGGTTGCAACTTTACATGACCCGAAATCACTAACCTGGCCGTTCCTGATCGCATAGACGTGATTCGAAGTGGTCGGGTGTGCGGCGGCACTGGTTGTCGGCTGCGACGCTGCCGACGGAGTCTTGTAAACCGGCGTCGAATTGATCCTGGGACTTCTGCTATACTCGTCGCCACTGATCGGTCTCGGCATCTGCGGAGCCGTGTGATAGCGGTACCGAGAGTGTTGTTGCTGCTCCTCCGGGGCATCTTCCGGTTCGAGCTCATCTTCGTGGCCGGAAACATGATGCTGCTGGACGTGACGGGGCAGAGCCCGCTGCTGGATCACGAGGTGGCGCGTGCCGTCCGGTGCCTCGTAGATGGTTTCTCCCTCGACGCCATCCAACTCTCCTTCGACGATCTCGACATCTTCGACGTCGACGATTTCATCGCCATCATCGTAGTAGATCTGCGTCCCCTCGTCGACGGGGATCACATCGCCGTACACCTCAAAAGTATACGGTCAGTTTGAAATTATTTGAATCGTCGAGCGGCAAACCTCGTCTCCGTCGTCGACGTACTCCACCAACTCGGCGTTTGGAGGGAGCTGCTGGTAGTGGTGGCCATTGCCATGCCCGGACATCTGCAAAAGGGATCGAAATTCACGTGTAAATCGCCAAAAGTCGCCACAATACGCAGTGGAACAGGAGAACGCGCGAAAGCGGGCAAATAGACAGTACGGCTCGAGGCAGGTCTGTCGTGCCGAGAGTCCACCATATGGTTTGTGTTCAAGTGTTAAACGCAAGTCTTCTTGGATTTGTACTTTATCGTATGCCGTTGGACCTTGGCGAGAACTCATTTCACACTCTGTTTTGCACTTGCAAACAAGAAACATATATGCAAAATCTGTGAAAATACTGATGTAGGCTGTGTAGTAGCTTTTTTACACGACGATCTCGTGGTGTAGTGGTTATCACATCTGTCTAACACACAGAAGGCCGGCGGTTCGAGCCCGCCCGAGATCAGACTTTTTCTGTGTGAACCACCCTTGTTTCTAATGACCTAACTTTTTTGGCAATTAAATAACGATAGAAAAAATGAGAATTTACTAGCTATTGTTGAATTTAATAAGCATTGATTGTAAGCATGAAAAAACTTTGCCGCCAGCAGGGGTCGAACCTGCGACCTTGGGCTTATTAGACCCACGCTCTAACCGACTGAGCTATGGCGGCTTCTGCAAGCGGATCCTTAGAATAGTTTATGTTTGTGAAGGCACAAGAATATTTTATTTTCACGGAAACACAAAATAAATAAAGGTTTACTCTTCTTCCTCTTCTTCGCCTTCCGGGATATCGCTTTTGTTATCGATCGATAAAGTGTTCACGGTCGAGGAAGGCGCTACAGTGGACAATTCTTCCTCGGCCTCCTCTTCTTGGTGGGGACCTTCCTTTGAAGATGTCAGTGCAGATTCAGTTTTCATGTCGACTTCCTTCCCCTCATCCATAGTTGGGTCATCCCCTTCTTCCAACGGCTTTAACGATGATGATTCTGGATATGTGGTTGGGACAGACGATGAAGTGACGTTTTCGAGGCGAATCTCATCCGACGACCCAATGACAGTTGTATTCAGGACATTCTCTTCTTGGCCGGTCGATGTGGAGTCACCTGCGGGTTCCGTTCCGTTGAGGGCAGGGTTTGCTGTGACGACGAGAAAATCGGTTCCATTTCCTTTGGTGGAGTTTCCCATTTCCAGAGATGGTACAGTTTCAAGAGTAGATGCAGTGACTGATACGTCATCACCGGCCGGTTCCGTCGATGAATTTGAAGTTTCTGACAAGGACGCTGATGTGGAATTCCATGTGGATGTAGTGGATTCGGTGCTATTTGAAATCGCATCTTCCGCTGTAGAAATAACTTGTCCGTCTCCTGTTGAAATCGCTCCTGAAAGAGTATACAATTGAGTCTTTTTTCTGGTCATTCAAACATACTAAAGCCACTTACCATCTGTCGTCTTTGCAGGTTCATCTGTGAACCCGACCCTCATAAGATTCTCAGATGATGTCCGTTCGTTATCATCCAGGACTTCGCTTCCGGATGTATCTGCCAAACTACTCGTGCTTTCGCTGTCGGTTCTATCTTGCCTGTTCTCTAAGTTCTGTCGCATCTGATCCAGAACCACTGAAACCCAGAGATATACCCTTGAAGCATTGGAAATGTTGCACTGTTCGATGGAAAGTTTTTTCTATCTTTTCGATTTTTCTGGTCCGAACTGCATCTCAAAGAAGGAAAAACTTCTTCTTGCCACTCACATCTGTCGGCCCTCAGCGACTGAGCCATTGGAATCTCCGGTTTGGACGAAAGCAGCATGAAGATGAGTAAAAATCCGATGAAGCAGAACGAGGCCACCACAACGAGCTTCTCTTTCATCCGGAACAAATTCTGACGTTTCCGGAGACGTGTTTCCTGGTTCACGAGCAGGGTGGACAAATACTCCGACAGCGACATAGCGGATGGAGCGCTCCAACGAGGTACTGAGCGGCTCTGAGAAGGGGATTCCTATCGGCGCGCGGATCAGTGCGCATCCCAGGTGCTTTGTTCACCCGTTAAGTACACGCACAATCTGCGCGTTTCGATCTCTGCGACATTAGAAATCGGGTTGTTCGGTGCTGGAGCAGATAAAAAAAATGGAGTCAGCATTGACAACACCTGTGTGCCTTAAAACAGAAGGGGAAGGGGGACAAGAAGATTGCGATGGAAAAGAGGATGGATGATTATAATGGCCTCCAAAGATTGAAAAGAAGGACATTTAGCGGCCATAGTTATGTTTTGGTCTATTCTTAGATTTCATGCGGACCATTTCTCACCGTCCTTTAAGATCAACTTCAACAGCCGTCTTCTTTCCTTTACAGCCATCTGTTTCTGTAATCTGACTGTAATCTGACACCGGTTATCCATTTTTCCACCCTTCTTTGCACCACCAGGAGTGGAGCCTGCGGCTTAATTTGACTCAACACGGGAAAACTCATCCGGCGCGGACACTGTAGGATTGACAGATTGAAAGCTCTTTCTTGATTCGGTGGATGGTGGTGCATGGCCGTTCTTAGTTGGTGGATTGATTTGTCTGGTTTATTCCCTTCTTTGAGCCCACCTTTTAATTCTGTACGATACTGTATTACGCAAAGCCAGTCTGATTGAAAGTCTTTTCCTTTAAACCGAAAGTACGACATTTACTATACGTATGCAGGAGAAAACAAGAAAGAATCTCGGTCTAGACAGACTGTGTGAGTTGTATGTAACCCCACGAACGCATCTAGACATCAGTGTCTGCATGGCTGTCTGCAAACGCTATGAGTTACCAGACCTGTCGGCGCGGGTTCGAGTCCGCTCGGACGGTCTGATTTATCTGCACTTCTCAAGTGACGGCGTAGGTGTCAGAGCCGACGACGAATAATAAGGGTGCAAGAAGAAGTTAGGACTTGTGTTGCTTGCGTGATTGCTATATCAACATGTGAGTGTCAATAAGTGCTTACATCTTTGATCTTTTTTTGTTTGTGTCCTTCCTTGTGGGCCTTATGCAATATCTTTTATACTGAACCGGTCCACCTTTCTGTTGAGCACAAGATCTAGCCGACCCAGTGACTTCCAGTACTCCTGGTCAACCTTTCTTCTCAACACTTCAAACCTCTTTCTCACTTCTTCTTCATCCGTGATGAGATCAGCATTGAAGTTCCAAGTCGGGATTCCGTCTTTGCACGATTTTTGATCAAGCAGCTGCGAGAAGGGAGGCACCCAGCCGGCAAAGTGTATCAGTCGCATCCTGTCCGGATCCAGCTGCTCCATCACGTAGGCTAGTCTTGGTGGCACCACATTCTCCATCTTCCAGCCGTGGATCATGAAGTCACTCTCGGCACTCCAAAGTCCCATCGTCACCCAGCCGTCTCGCATCCATCCAGTGCCCTTGTCCAGGATTTTTATGTTCTTCGAAGGGCGGTTTTTTCCCAAAAGGGCTCGGACACATGCTTCGAACGTGAACAAATCGTCCCAGCTTCTTGAGCGTGTCCAGGTATCAAGACACTGCCTGGCGTCCTGGTGGTTAATTGGAAGGATCCAGTCGATTAAGACAGCCTGAAAAGGGCTTCTTTAGGGACTAAAGAGCTAAAGAAACCATTGGTTTGAGGTGACGCTTGTTGCCACTTACATGCAAAGCGCCGTTATCCCAACCATGAAAGCTCGCCGGTATACGGTTCTCATAATTCGCAAAATCGTGCAGGAACGACCTAGCTGCTTCGGAGTTCTTGACGAGGTAACTGCCAGCCGCGACTTCCCAATTATAGAACCGATCGTACATGATTATGTCAACACCCTCGTCGACCCATTCCTCTATCAGCCTCTTAGGGTTGACAACTCCTACGTCAGCATCCAAGAATAGCGTCCACGAGTGCTTCTGGAGTACATGAGCTACCATACAGTGGCGACGGAACATGATCTGACTATTCAAGTTGACTGGGTCCGAAGAGATTTCGGTCTTACATTGGAGTGGGGACAACGACGTCTCCAAGAGATCGTGTCCCGGATGATCTCAAAGGGATAATTGTGCATTTGTGTGTAGCAGGACATTGAGTCCAGCGCGAAGAGGTACTCCTTTAGGTCGGTCTTCTCGTCGACCACCATGACTATTCCGATGTTTAGCGGCGATATCTGGGACTGATTCATCCGTCGGAACGATATAGGGACGGAACGGTTATTCCATGCGAAGTAAGGCTGCAAACATGGGCAAAAATGATGAATTAAAACCATTACGATCATGGAAATTTTATAAATAGTTCCTAACGTTCCCTAATTCCTAAAATGGTCCTTAGGATCCACACTTGCTTATTCATAAAAGCTCGAGCCCGGCTGAGGGAAAGGGTTTTTTCGATACAGAAATTTTTTGAAATGGGGCGCTTTTGCACTAAAAAAATAAAAGAAATACTCATATTAAAAACGTTAAAGATCATCTTAAAGAATATCTAAAAAAGTAAAAAAACTTTGCCGCCAGCAGGGGTCGAACCTGCGACCTTGGGCTTATTAGACCCACGCTCTAACCGACTGAATGTGAGCTATGGCGGCACGTGGCGACGATTCCTCTCGATCACTGATTACATCAAACGACTGGTGACTGTGACTCATAATTCATTTTAACTAAGAATCTCGGCATACCGGGAATTGCTCTTCCTTGTCCAATCGGTACATGGCTACCATGGGATCCAGCTCCATCCTCATCTGCGACAGAACCGCTCTGATGAGATAGGAAATGACGAGTTTCGCAAATAAAAGACTCAAGATCGTATAGATGACACAGTAGTGGACATTTCTGGGTGGGAGACGATAGGCTTTGAGTAGGAGTCTTCTCAACAAGTGGTTGAACAACATGGATCGTTTTAGAAAACACACCTCGAAAGGTTTAAACCAGGTCATTCGATAAGATCGCTGCGATCTCTAGTTACACATGATTTGAAGGACTTTCAGGATATTCTGGGAGCCGAGGGTTAAACCGGACGCTACTAAACACAAACCCATGTAAGGTTATGGCCAAATGGCATGCTATGCTTGTGCAACTCCTGTAAATGAATGGCTGCAGATTTCCCAGGAAATTCCAACAACATTCTTCTACCCTCCTCTGCCTCGTTTTCTTCATATTTTCCTCGTTTGAGGCCGCCCCTACACGTGTTCCAAAGGACATTTCCTCATTAGGACCATTAGACTTGTAGGAGCTTTGTAGAGGCTTGTCCACCATTAGGAGCACATCGGTCGTTAGATTTGCGTATCCATTAGTGCATGGCCAAATGCGCAATGTTTTATCAGTCTTGCGAATAGTCATCTACATCATTAGTACTTTCACAGGGAATATAGAAAACACAACTGACGTCATCGGCCGACTATCCCAGTCAGGAGGAAGAGTGATTCTGAATCAGCATTCTGGTGTCTGTGACTAACCACAGTGGGTAACAGTGAAGCACTACGACCGCATTGATTTAACAAATTCTGAATCACCAGACTGATCTGCTTCACGAGGAGGATAATGTAAGAGTAGTGGCGGATTCCCTCTGAAAGATTTTTCTTGCAAAAACCCGTGGGCACCATTTGGCTAATAAAGACCTTGTCCCCATTGGGTGAACCTTTACTCCACCCCTCAGCTTCGATTTCAATCTTCTTAGGCTCCTTTGTTTCCATAGGATGGAGCCGATTTCCTATGATTTCTGGTATTGACGTTTTCAATTTCGCACCATCTTCAAATCGATTGGGTAAAGGGGTGCTTTGGAACGTTGACGTTCATTCGTCACTTTTTTGATCGATTCACGTCATCTGCTGCGATGATGAAATAGGCAGTTTCTGGGAGTACGCCTGTTCAGATTTTAATGGTGTTTGGGTGCACTTAATTTCTGCTCGGTTAACTCTTATCTCTGTGTGTAAGGCCCACAATTCATGAGATGACATGCGAGATAAGATCCGCCTTCTCTATGCTTGGAACACACATCCCTGACCACACACATCGCTGCGAGAAGTTTGCTTTCCTAAGAAAAGAACCTAGGAAAGGATTTCCAGAGTTTAAAGAAAAGCAAATCATGAACATACAAGGATATACTGATATTTAACCCTTCTTTTAAGGTGGGTTGGCTTTCTTCCAATCATTCACAAAGCAAACTGTTGTTTCAGGCACATTGGACGTTGAAGCCAAGAGTGGGCAAACATCTGTTGGTCAATTATAAATTTAGCCTCTGAGAATAGAACTAAACACATTAAAGAAACCACGAAGGTTTCCAGATCCTACTGCTTCCGCATCGCACTCCAAGTCGGCAATCCGGAAATGCGCACATCCGGAACAGAGAGCGATCTTGGCTAAACATCCAGTGCACAGGGGGCATGTCTCTAGAACTTATATCAGATTCCACCACCGCTTAGGATCTCTCGATTTGTGCTCGACAAGCCATACACAGCCAAGAAATACCTTCTGTTTCCTTTCACAGGGTAACAGTCACACCACCGATCGATAGGAACTATCTAGAACAGCAAACATGTCTTGTACTTTGCAATGTAATAATTCCTCTTGAAGGGCGTTGTTTTGACCCCAAGAAACGGGACGAAGATAAAACAGGCACCATGGACATGTCAGATCCACAAACTGAGCATGTTATCGATACGGGGCGTTCCAGCATCACACATCCAACTGTGATAACGCAAATTGTCTTCATTGATTGGCCGCACACATAACCGCAATCACCACTTTGTCGGCTGACATTGGAGTAGTAACATCACATGTAAGGCGATTTTCGAGCATTACTTTTAAAAAGGGCTTTAAAGTATTGTAGCCTACTTTAACCCCGTTTAAAGGGAGCCTTTGAAAGTGACAAAAAATCAAGCAAAAAAAACAGGATTTGATGAGGCTTTGACGATTTCATGACGATTTCAGTCCAAGTAACATTTGGAAGCGACGGAAGCGTGCCATGGGGTTCTTAAACCTTACAGTCCTATAACCGTTTAACGTCTCGAATGTTTGATGTGAGACAGTTTATTTATAGGTCATTTTTCTGATGCTAATTCTGCCACAGAAGGTGGTGTGACCAATTCTACAAACAGCTCAGAATCACATGAATTCTGCTCCAAGCGACCTCACAGCGAATCGCACTGAAAAGATTGAGATGAATACCGACTCCAGTCCACTCGAATATTCTAGATTTAAGGTCAATTCTTTCAAGTGTTGAATCGAATATCTAATATTCCACTTCTCTCCTAGAACCCTACCACTGACAGCGGCGTGACCACAAGCAGCCGACCGTGTCCCTCTTCCGTGACACGAGGCCAGCTGTGGCTGTGGAGAGGCTCCTTCCTTTCCCGTCCGATCATCGGCTTGTACGTCGACGGCCTGTGCTCGTCCTGGTGACTGCGCGTCATCGCTGGCGGTACGGTGGCGTCCCAGCCGCATCGCGCCGGGAGTCGATCGATCGTCGGTCGTTGTTGGCCGCGACGACGAATTTTTCTAAGTGCTGGTTCCGCTCGGTACTTGTGCGTTTTCGCGTCGTCGCGGCGCTCGTCCCCCGCTCGACAGGCCGACGAGCAGACTTAGTCGTTTTCGTGGTCGTCGCAGAGGGGAGCGCTCGCGGACTTAGTGTTTTCGCCGCGCGCGCCCTCTCGCCCGTCGTCGTCGTGGCAGTGTGCTGGCTGGGCTGTATGGTGGCGGCGGTGGTCCACTCGCTCTCTGTCCGTCGAACACTTGCCGACGACACAGGCAGTCAGCTATTTTTCTCCGTTCTCGCTCACGCTGTCCGTTCCTTGGCCGCCAGGCGAGAGAGGAAACGAGGGAGGCGCTCCTCTCCCTATTACATTGCTGTCTCGCCTCTGTCTGTCCGCTTATTTTTGAGTTTTAAGGGAATTTCCCGGTATTGGGCTCTTTGAGGGGGTGACGTTTTTTGGTACGTTTTTTTGTAAGGGGCACTTGAGGGTGGAAACGTTTTTAGGTCACCCTTTGTAGTCCCGACTGACCTACTTGTCCGTAGGTCCGAATCTTTATTTGTGAGCTGTATTGCTGCGGCTAAGGGTCCGATTTACCAGAGAGGATTTCTGGACACTATGAACCTGGATGACCTTGAGTGGAGACATAGACCCGTGCTGGCGGGGTTATTGTTGTGCCGTGTGATGAACCTTCGAGGCTCATTTAAATTTGGTAATTTTGACCTTGAATATTTTGGTACAGAGAAATAATAAACCTTGTTGTTTTAAATACTGTTTCTCGTGGTGTCAGGGCTCCTGCAAGTCTAGTATGACAAACTTAAGACAGACTATCTGTGGGGTTTGGCAGTATTTCTTGTAAGCTGTCTTAAAAGAAGTCCTAATAAAACCACTTTACCATTGAATATGTAATTTTGTTGTTTTATAGACTTGAAAATTGAAGTTTGTCTATTGAATTTTGTCTAGACCGAACATCAAAGAGACTGTTTAACAGACAGAGACTGTAGACTTGAGCGAATGTCCTCTAGCACCGTTTGCACCGTCTAGTCTGGTAGTGCAAGTAGACCTCAGATCTGACGAGACAGTCTACGACTCTTCCTCGGAGAAACCTGTTATTCAGACTAGGAAGCATTCTCTCTGCAATAAAACAAGATTTTATCGAGCTTTGACACGATTTTAAGCTTCAATTGAATTGCTTCAACTTATCAACCAGATCAACCAGTATGTAAATTTCTGTTTTGCACCTCTATTTTATCTAATCTTGTATCATAAACAGTTCTTATGAAACCGAGTCCAGTTTTATTTCCGTGCAGTTCTAATTAGCGAATACAGTAAACCTGTTCCGATGATGTGACAGAAATTTTTTGTGACAGAGTCGTCTGAGCTTCCCCAACATCATAACTCATCCTTCTCCGGAATTAGCGAAACCTGAGGCCGACGGCATCTCTAAAAATGCCTCTAGTGGGCGGAAGATTTCAAAGAACCACGTTTTTCCTCCACGACTTTTTGCGTCCGTCCCTATTGTAAAAAATGCGCTTAATGGCGCGACTTAGGAGATTAGCGGCGCGCCTTGCACATATCGTGCGGGGAAAGGTCACCTCTCAGCATAGGCAGCTGCAACACGGAATTAGTGCTCGTAAAAAATGACTTCACCGACAGGATTCTGGAACGCACTTTGGTAAACACCTTGGTGTGTGTTTTGCAATCACCTGGTAGGAATGTTTATAAACATAGTGATAGTGGAAGTCACACTTCAGAAATGTATGACCGAAGAGATATATGATTGCTACATAAAACCGATATTTAGGCCCACTTCTAATGGCAAACTTTCTTTTCCCGTGTTTAGCGCCTCATACGAAGACAATTGGTTGTACTTACTATAAGTGCATTTTTTATCCCGTATAGGATATAATATATCTGGCGCTCTAAAACGTTTCATAAAACCTACTATCTATGTATCCCTGACTACGATTAGGTCACCATGGTTCCTGGAGCATCGATACCGAACGTGGCTCAATGTTATTGATCCTTCTTATTCTAAAGCAGGTCGAACTCCCTTCACTATATTCATCTTTTATAAGCACAAGACCATCCAATTCTATGCACATACCGACGTGCCTCCCCCTTCATTATCCTCGGGGTACCCAACACGAACATAGGCTATGATATGCGGGGAGCGAAGTGTATAATTTTCCACCTTATCATCTATACAGCGCGCAAAGACTCTCGCAGTAAATTTGTGCGAATCTCTCTATCGATCTTCCAAGGACTGCGAGATAAGGAGACGAGCGGATCGATTGACGCGAAGGAGACCGAAATAGTAAATACGTAGTCAAAATCAAGGCCGAATTTTTGGGAGATCGCCATGTAAAGGAGAGGATAAACGCCCTGGGTGATTTCCCTAGATTCACCAAGGGCGGTATGTTCCATGAAATACCCAATTAATCATTGAAAGGCTTATACATAGTATGAAAAGCGCGGATTTTGTTATTTTTTATGGTTAAATTTCGCGTCCACTTAAGCTGCGAGCTTAACGTCTCTCTCCCCTCTGATGACCTTAACCGCCCCCTCGTCGATGGTGGTTTGAACCGGTTAGGTATGCGCCGAGACCGATGAACTTCTTTTGACAAATTGGCTCTTCGGGAAAGTGATATTTTCCATTTCGGAGTCGGAAAGTTCATTCGTGAAGAACGGACCTTGCACTTGTCAAAAGGGCCTTTTTCGACTCCTCTACTTCTTCCTCGACTGAACTGATCGATGGTCACGTTGTACTTTGGCCGCGCACTAGTTTGAATCCAAATAAGACATGATGGCGTTCACTAAGATGTAGTCGCATGGGGAGACGCGTTCATCTACTGAAACAGAGGTTGGTAGACGTGTGAATATCGAAGGCACAAAATGGCACCCTTTTTCTCCCTGCGTTAAGGCGCATAATGAGGCCTGATGACTCGCTTTCCCGTATTGGTACTTCCTTCTTCTTATGACAGAAAAGTACACCAGCGTTTTCTTTGAAGACAACCTAAGATTCATATATACGGTAACTCATAGGTAACAGGACACTCTGCTTACACAATTAATTTTGGTCGTGTGGTACCCATCGCCGAGAAAATTCCTTTTAACCCAGCAGAGATCTGCACCCTAGTGCTATGTGGAGCGTGAAATTCGATTCCAATTAATACGAGATTCGCGTATTTTGCATGTACTTTGAAAACACCATCGGTTAGGTCAATGCGAAGCTTCTCCTGTTTGCCCGCTGTGCCTTTATTTAAGTTTTGTTCCTGGGTCAATAAAGCAGCACGCCAGTAAACATAACATCTAGGAAGCACACATGGCTAGGGTTGTCGAACTCCTCAAAAATCTCGAACATTCGAATCGAGCCGTTCGATTCGATTCGACGATTCCCGAACACACGAATCGAGCTGTTCGATTCGATTCGTGAAAGTTCGAACACGCGAATCGAGCCGTTCGATTCGATTCGACGATTCCCGAACACACGAATCGAGCTGTTCGATTCGATTCGTGAAAACTCGAACATGTTCGATTCGATTCGGTTCGATTCGATTCGATTCGACAACCCTACACATGGCCAACCGCTTCATTCGACGATGGCCTTCTCAGTGGCTCTCGAGGTCCTTTAATGTTGGCGGTAGCATCCCCTTGGCGCATATCGTGGGAGACACCTCGAAATTGTAGTTGTAGAAGACGATCTAGGCTACATTGAATTAATCTTCTTCTTAGTCATAAGTTCTTCGCAGCGGATCTTGATCAGAGAGCGCGTTGTTTTGTTGATGGTGGAGGTGTAGTCTCTCAAAACAGGATGCGCCTTGCTGATGTTGAACTTTGATGCAATATCCTTGTAATGCTCCTCTACACCAACATACAACGATGAAAAATAGCCGAATCCAACACGCTAGAGCTTGGATTACCAATCTGATCTTGCAAATATTCGATGATACCAGGTTGATCTCTGGGAGCGTCTTGAGAGGAATCCAGAACAAAGGAAATAGCAGAACATCACTCATTTACCGCATGTATGAGTCTCTCTCGCAATGGGAATCTAGGAAAACAATCAAAATCGGAGAGAAGAACGCTAGATTCCAACTCAACGTTGCCCAAACTGTTCTCCGCGATCACCTAGGAAACGTTTCATTCGCATAGGAAATGTTTCTCGCAATCAGTGATTCTTGTTTTTTCGAGATGTTTCCGTGCATGTAATCTCGCCTTTATTCTAAGCCTTGTCGCTAGTAGCCCATTTCACGAACGTACTTTAATGCGAAAACAAGCGCGAATTGTCGTTCTTCGAGCGTCTGTGTCCACTATCCCACATCCTCTTCCGCCAGGTCTAATTAGCGATGCTACCGGAACTTCCTGGATTGAGGTCCATGTTCTGGGATGAATTCGGAAGAACCGAATGGTCTAAAGCCCTTCTTGACCTGTAAAATTCTTTCAGAGGCCATTATGCTTTGTTTTTTATGTTTGTTTTATCTGACGGAACAAATTTTGACCGTCTTTCGCTGATTCATTGCTAGAAATATTTCCATTACAACTCTCGACTCGAAAGTTAGTGACAAAAATTGACAAGCCAGTCCTTTTCACACATTGCGGGTGTTAATGCATTTGTTCGCGCATTGCCTTGGCGTCGTATTACTAGTGTCGACAAATCTTCATGTTCCAACCTGTTGCAGTCGCGGCACCTTCGTTTCACCGAGAAGCGAGCGATGATGCCGAAGACCGAGGAAAATGGCGACGACATGACCTGGTCGGAGCGACTGGACACGTCGAACGGTGTGGTGAAGCCGAAACCCGAGCTACTCAGCGACGACGACGAGAAGCCATGGTCGGAACGCGTGAAACGCGTGTCCAAGCCTGAACCGATGAGCGAGGACGACGACAGACCTTGGTCCGAGCGGGTGAAGAAGGCGGAGAGCGACGATGACGATGTCACTTGGGGTCAAAAGGTGAAGCACAAGGAGGAGAAGAAGTCGAACACCAAGCGGCGGAAGGCAGAGAGTGAAAGCGAAGACGAGGAGGAGTACATTCCCGAAAAGGTGAGACCCGTACCGTAATCGAAACTCGAGAATATTGCCTTCATACAGTAATCCAGTATTCTTAAGCAGGTTTCATTTTTTTGGCGACGCTCTTCGTAAAGACCGTTCTTAGGCGAAAATAAATGATCCAATTCTAGAAACCCAAGAAGGAAAAGGCGTCTTCTTCCAAGAAAGAAGTGAAGACAGAGAACAAGAAGCCCAAGAAAGAGGCGAAAAAGGAGGAAACAGCGACCACAAAGAAGAAAAAGAAGCAGGAAGAAGAGGAAGAGGTGTGGAAATGGTGGGAAGAGGAGAAGAAGGCTGATGGCGTCAAGTGGAACACACTTGTCCACTACGGCCCCATGTTCGCGCCTCCATATGAAGTGCTGCCTCAAAACGTGAAGTTCTACTACGACGGAAAGGTAGGAGCCGCCCGCCGCGCCCTGCTTATCCCCTTTTAGCCGATGCTCTTGTCTCCGGCGGCCGAAGAAGTAGCCACCTTCTACGCCAAGATGCTCGACCACGAGTACGTTGAGAAGTCACAGTTCAACGAGAACTTCTTCAAGGATTGGCGCAAGGAGATGACGTCGTCCGAAAGAGAAACTATCAAGGACTTGAAAAAGTGTAATTTCACCGAAATCGCCGAGCATTTCAAGAAATTGACCGAGGAGCGCAAGGCGATGAGCAAGGAGGAGAAGCTGAAGATCAAGGAGCAGAAGGACGCCGAGGCTAAGCAGTACGGCTGGGCGTGGATCGACAATCACAAGCAGAAGATTGGCAATTTCCGGATTGAGCCACCTGGACTGTTCCGCGGTCGTGGAGATCACCCGAAGATGGGGAAGCTGAAGAGACGCGTAATGCCCGAAGATGTCATCATCAACTGCGCAAAGTGAGTTTTTTGAAACTTAGGTTACGGTAGCTTTGACATGGAGCAGACCTTTGCAATTTTCCCTTGGTCATTGCCTTGGATCGCAGCGTAGCTCCTTTGATACAAAGAAGAGCACGGGGACTACCCTACCCTTTCATTGCTCAAATTTCAGAGGCGCAACCATTCCAAGACCACCTCCGGGTCACAAGTGGAAGGAAGTGCGCCACGACAACACTGTGAGCTGGCTGTGCTCCTGGACAGAAAACGTGCTCGGCCTCAACAAGTACATGATGTTCAATCCGTCGTCGAAGATCAAGGGCGAGAAGGACTACGAGAAGTTCGAGACGGCGCGCAAGCTGAAGAGCAAGGTAGCGCACATCCGCGAGCAGTACACGGCCGACTGGAAGTCCAAGGAGATGCGCATCCGACAACGCGCCGTAGCGCTCTACTTCATCGATAAACTGGCGCTGAGAGCCGGTAACGAGAAAGACGACGACACGGCAGATACTGTAGGTTGCTGTTCGCTGCGTTGTGAGCACGTCCAACTGCACGAGGAGCACAATGGAAAGCCGTAAGTACTTCCCTTTGACAAGCGAGTGTAATATCGCAACCGTTCTAGATTCGTGGTCTCCTTCGACTTCCTCGGTAAGGACAGTATCCGCTACCAGAACGACGTTTGTGTGGACAAACGCGTGTTCAAGAACCTGAAACTGTTCATGGAGAACAAGGAACCCGGCGACGATCTCTTCGACCGGCTGGACACTTCTACGCTCAACCAGCATCTCCAGAGTCTTATGCCAGGGCTCACCGTCAAGGTGTTCCGTACTTACAACGCCTCCATCACGCTGCAGCAGCAACTGGATCTGTTGACAAAGCAGGGAGACAGCATCCATGACAAGATCCTCGCATACAACAGGGCAAACCGGCAAGTCGCCATCCTCTGTAACCATCAGCGCGCTGTGCCGAAGACTCATGAGAAGTCGATGGAAAACCTGCAGAATAAGGTAGGGTGGTGGGGATTCGAATAAAGGGGAGAGGCTGGACAAGATGAAATTCACGTTTCGCAATGAAAAGGCCGATTCATAACCGATATCCTCCATTTCAGATCAAAGAGAAAAAGAAGGAGCTGAAGGAAGTCAAGGAGCAATACGATAAAGCGAAGGGCAACGCAAAAGATAGGGAAAAGCTGAAGAAGCGCTACGAGAGGGTTAAAGAACAGCTGAAGAAGCTGAAGATCCAGCGGACAGACAAGGTAAGCCATAGATACTTCTTTCCTAGCCTCCTTGGCCCAGTGGATAGCGCTTTTGTCTGCGTCCCTAGAGGTCACGAGTTCGATTCCGTGATGACTGTGAGCCAAATATGAATACTTCTGATTTTAATAACAACGAGAAGCAAATTGTCTGAGAATCATTTCTTTCTTCTTTATCTTGCACCTCCACTTTTTCCTCCATAACGTGACTCCTTCCAGGATGAGAACAAACAAATCGCGTTGGGAACGTCCAAGCTGAACTATCTCGACCCCCGGATTACGGTCGCGTGGTGTAAGAAGCACGAGGTGCCCCTGGAGAAGATCTTCAGCAAAACGCATCGCGAAAAGTTCCGCTGGGCGATAGATATGGCCGACGAGAACTACGTCTTCTGAGCACACCCTCCTTCGCCTATTTATTGCATTTCCCCTCCGTCGGAATTGCCGTGTCGTCATGTTGTTCACTGTTTTGTTGTCCATGCGTCAGTTCCCCCTTCGGATTCTCCCAGCCCCGCCTCTTTCAAAGTGCGAAAAGTCACTCACGTGTACTCACCGATCCAAAGCAGTCTTTTCCAGTCTACTCCGCGATGAGGTGTTGGTAATAAAAGTGTCAATCTTTCTTTCCGAGCAAGTGTCAGAAGACGAGGTCGGGAGTTCTCTGGGGAGTCTACTTGGGAAAGATCGTACTAGGTGTCGTAAATAGTCATGAGGTCTTCATCTTTGCCCAGATACTCAGGCCTTTAATTGTAAAAGGAAACAACAGTCTTTTGAAATCCTTATGGCACCATTGTATTCTTCTGAGGATTCCCTAAGACTGGAGAGGATTTCCTAAGAACTGCCTGACATTATACTGGATTATGGATCCTTCGAATCCGGCGTTCTTAATGGACCCTGAACGTATTATACCCGGAATTAAAACAATAAAATTTTAATTGGATTCCTATCTCAAAGGGAATGCGAATGCGTTTTTCCCATGCGGAAACTGTCGGAATATTTTTAATGAAATAGTCTCAGGAACATGGGAATTTGCCGGCTCGAAAAGAAGAATGAGACTTGTGTTGAGAGCGGAACTCCCAGGATATCCCATGCATAGCTGTCCAGGATGCACAGGTCCTGTCCTTTTAAAAAGAGTTACGTTTCCTGGCAGAGGATACGTTTTCTGGAACGCAAAGCCGAAGTTTACTTGTTTTTAGTCTTTTCCATAACCGTTAGAGACCCTAGAGTTGTCTTCTGCTTTCCGAGATAATACAAACTCCTTTGTCAGCTATGGTCATTGGTCTTCGGAGTCCTTCCAGCTGTGGGTTTCCTGTAAACAGACTAACTGCACTACGCTGGAAACACATCCTAATCGCGGTCTAGGCAATGAAGCCTCCCCTCGCGTCTGTATAAAAACAGCCATAATTTTTGTTTTGAATATAGCGCCCTTGTTACAGACCATTGAATAAATTACATCGCCTGTTTTCTATCGAGATTTGTTTTCTCGCTCTCTCAACGACGTATTAAATTATAATGTATTATATCGGACGGAAATGTCAGTCATTTCGTTCCTATTGACGCCTTTCCCGTTGTATTCACGTTAGCAATCTTTTGGGCGGATTGTCGAACGTGCGATGTCTCTTCTTGGATTCTGATTGCGGCCCGAAAAGTTCGTTCTGGGAGTCAAGGATCCCCAAGTAAAGTGCCCGCTCTCTGCTGTCTTTACCCCCCAAGTCCAAAAGCTCAAATCCAACCTATAATCCAGAGAATCAGAGCACTCCAGAGCTCTCGCTCATTTGCGTGCATAAATAAGCCCCAACGTAGGATTTTCCCCCTCATTTGCTCTATCGAAATTCCCAATAAATTTGCCCCGCCATCCTACGCGCAGCCGATGTAGTCGTTAATTTCTAATCGATCGGAATTACGCTTGGCATACGGTATCGGCGGTCTGCACATAGTTGACCTCCACTCCACAGTCCGTCTCTGCGTCCTGTCTGTGTCTGTTTGTGCACGCACAGACACAGACACGTTGAGGTCCGCTCGGAGACGGAGCGAGGGAGCGTGCAGACAAGAAGGGAAGGTCGCGAGGCCGCGCGCCGCTGGATAAAGAAGGCAATAAAACGATGACGAAAGGCAAAAAATATTGTTTTATTATTTGTGCTCACTCGACTTCGTCGTGTGTGTCCTCCCCGCTCGCGTTTAGGGGTGCTCGCTCGTGAAAGGGGATATGTGGGTATTGATTTTTCGCTGTTAGACGGTTTTTTGGTTTTGATATGCACTTGGCGATGGATACGCGTTGATGAGGCTTTATGTATACGTAGAGAGACGTGAACCAGCCGCGTTTATGGCCATAGAGGCCATGTCATAGTGGGCAATTTGCGCATCCAAATGGCCCCTTGTTCATCGTCTTTAAGCCTTTCTGCTTTGTTAGATTTAAGTCAGATCTACCGGAGATGAAAGTGTGAAATCGGGTAAACAAAAAACACCCAGACCAATTGGTCGTTGGTCGACTTCCCATCTTTAGTCGTGATGGTAAGGAGATAGAGGGTCATTAGAATCGCGAGCTTATGATGCAGGCGTACCATTGAGTATTTAGTAGGACTGTCTCCACACTGGAACAGGGCACATAACCCTAGTTAGCAAACTTATTTGAATGCATGAGCTGATGAGCTGAAATAGGGTGGCGGGTCATGAACGCTACCCCTTTACGCCGTATCCTTAACTGTGAACCTTGGTTTGGACACCATATTTCAAATACAATTACAGTACCGATACATGTTCAGAATATCACCATTTCAAAGCAGCAAGAAATATTGGGCTCAAAGGCATTAAGGAGGGCTCCAGGTGCGGAACTGGAGCCTTTTCGGTTACGGTATTCCCAAGGCTAGGTTTCCTATTCAAATACCGTAATATTCAAAACAGGACAAGATGAATGTAAACACCGACCAAATGTCCGGTTTTGTTTTGATCTGGACTGAACACAACACACTACGGTAAAAGTCTCTAGTTCGATCAAACGGCCCCAATATTGAGAAAACGGCTTTCGACTAGGGAAGCAAATACATGTGGATGCATACAATGTAGACAGAGGTTAGACAGAAGCCTTGACTACGACACGTCCGTCCACAGTCTCGTCTAGACATGCTTGATCCTTCTCCGACCATCGTTTTTCCGCTCTACGAGTGCGCACGAAGGGATACGTCTCTGTGTGTATTGATTTTAGGGCATTCGCCGGCACTCGGGTATTTGTACTGCGGAGAGCAAAATATAATTTGACAAATAAATTTTTTACACACACGGCTGTGGCACGGCCAGTACTAGTAGGCTCGTCGCGACGGCCGCGTCGTCCGCTCGCGCCATCCTCCTCCCCTTCCTCCTTTCCTTGTTCTTGTTCCTTCCGCTGCCTGTCCATCGACGAACTGGAAATCGATCAAGTTTAATTAAAAATTAAATAACGCATACAGCACCAATTTTCGTCGGCCCTCCACTCTGTCCACGTTGATTAATGCACACTCGCCAATTTGATGTTGCCTTCCTGCCCGGTTCCAGGCCTCTGGACAGGTCCTGACGGGGCTCGGGAAAGGGCACTTTTGTGGCATGGCGTCTGTAACGATCGCGCTCCGATCGATTTTTTGCTTTCGCAAGTTTGCAGCTGCAAACTTTGATGGATTCGCTCGGTGATCAGTGACGGTTTACGAGCGGCGTCCTGGCGCGACGCCGGCCTAGGTAAGATGCAGTCGCGTGGACGCCGG
>JADLIF010001418.1:0-25109 GCA_016648015.1 Steinernema khuongi
CAGAAAGCCTAAGCCGGGAGTAGAAGTTACTCTGCTCGCAATGCCTATGCAAATGCGTGCGTGCAGACCAACCCACTTGCAAAATCTTAAGAAAAATTCTATCGGAGAATCCGTCGCTCGGAGAATATGACTCCGGAGAATGCGTCGCGCGGAGAATGCGTCGCACGGAGAATCCGTCGCGCGGAGAATCCGTCGGCATATCGAAAACAACGTCATCAAAATGGAAGCTAGTCCTGACAATCTCACAATTCTTGCTCTGTGTGGGAAAAACAGTAGTGTTCTCGTGTTCTAATATTTGCTACATGCCCAGGTTGTTCTATCGCCAAGAGCAATCGCACTCTTAGAAGTTTTGACCAGGGAAAAGTTCGAACGTCTCTCGCCGACATATAGGGAAGTAAGATAGCCTATCACTTCAAAACAAAGATAATCGGTGTTTCGATGTTCACTATTTTCTTCATAGGTCGTGGTGAGACCGCCCCGAGGTGCACTTCATTTCAAAGATCGGTTGAAAAGGCAACAGCGTCCACGGGTATTGCGGAACTGGGATCCTATCCAAAAGCTATCCATTTCTTGAACCGCCAACAAAGACTGCCAAACAATTTTCATTGCAGATATGGAGTACTTCTTCCTGATGGTAGGAGCCGTATGCATTCTTCTGCTAGCGATGTTTTACTGCGCATTTGTGTGCTGCCTGCTAATCGACTGTCCGCGGAACCGACGACCGAAAAACGATCAGCTTCAGGTCGTGTGATGGAATTTTTCTATGATGTAAATAAAATTGCTTCTCTACAGATGAAATTATTTGCGAGGCACATTGTCATTGCGCGCCTTTACACACCGCCCTGTAAGGAACCTCTGTACATCCGTGTGGCGCTTTTTATGTTTTTAGGGTTCTTTCGGTGCTTCCGAGCAATCATATGAAAATCAATGCGACATACTTATCTTTCTATTCTTAAGTTCTGTGCAAAACGGCACTCTTCAACTTATCTGGGGAAATTTTGCGAGAAAAAAAGATTCGATCAGGATGAGATTCGAACTCACGCGGGGAAACCCCAATGGATTAGCAGTCCATCGCCTTAACCACTCGGCCACCTGATCACATGCCCAGAGAAGGGCGATTCCTATGATGACACGGTCAACTAAACTCCGCCATTCCGCTCGTCATAAGATCTTTGTCATGGACGTTCTGATGGCCCAAGTAGTATAGTGGTTAGTACTCCACGTTGTGGCCGTGGCGACGCAGGTTCGATTCCTGCCTTGGGCATTTCTTTTTTTGAAAGCGAGCTGGATGATATGTGCTGCTCTCTAAAATCGTGTAAACGCACGTAATATTATGGGGAAACCGACCCATGTCATGTCCGGAAAGCAACTAATGGACTCCCCCGCGATTGGAAAATTAATTGCCCTCACGGTGCTGGGCTCCATTGAAGAAGATCAGAAGAATTTTGAACCCAAGACTTTAAAGGTATCTGTTCACACTCCTTACACACCCTTCTTTTATTCTGGCAACTATATCATCTCGGCAATGATTTGTTCGTTTTTCCTGTATTCACGCTCCGTATGTCGGATAAGCTGCATGGAATCCTCGTATTCCATGACCATCACCGTACATAGGAAGTTGGTGAGCTTCTTGAAGCCTTTCAAGAACCATTTCTTCTCGCTTTCCTTGGGAAAGTCACAGCTTTCGATCAGTTTGATCATATTAGATTGCCAGATATCAAGGAAGAAGGGCTTGAAGCCATAAGCGGCGTACTGGATATGGATGAAACCTAGAAGTGAGAGTTTCAAACAGGACGAAAACGGATGACAAACCCAGTTTTTCACTGTCCTTCCTGACCAGCTTCTCATCCAAGTAGTTATCAACGATCTGTTTGGTGAAAAACTGACAATTCCCACTGGCCATGCGTTTGAGCTTTGGCCACTCGGAAATGCAGTCCATGTCAGGGTGGAACAGCTTGCACGCGATGATGTCAAGCAGTCTTGGTGAGTCGGCAATACTATTCATCATGGTTCTCAGAAATATGTTCGGTATTTGGTCGAGCACTGTGTCCACCCAGTGTTTCCTTAGCATTTGTTTTTCGTACCTCGACAGCGGGAATGCTATCTTGGCACTGCGTTTTGGCGGGTTCGTCGGCGCGACACGGTAGGTTTGCTGTGCACAGCACAGGTAACTGGAGCTTTTCTCTGAGCAACAGACGTACTCGACGTCTTCTGGGAGGCATAGGTAGGATCCCATGACCTGAAACAGTGAAGTTAAACGTTTCCTGGCGGTGTAAAGACCTCACGCGACTCGAGATAAATATATATAATCGATGTTCTTAATGTAGCCATTGGGAAGACAGCCGGCACCTTAAACGCTTCACTTATCCACTGTTTCGCCGTTGGTAACCTCAAGTGTGCTTCTAAGGTAATCAATTTAGGGATAGCATTCATGGGATGGAGTTGAGGAGTAACAATAAACGCACAAACAAAAAATGATCTCATGGTATTAGGATGACCTTAAGTAAATTGTAATGGATTAAACGGTCCAAAACCCCCACGTAGTTTACTTTTTTTGGCGCAAGAAGGAACAACGAATCGCTTACCCACTGTTTTCGTTGGTAACGTTTCCGTTTCCGTTGGTAACCTCAAATGTACTTGGGGATAGCATTTGGCATATGCATAGAAGGAGAGATAGTAGGATGACATCAGGTAAATTGTAATGGATTAAACGGTTCCAAAGACCCCTACGTAGTTCATTTTTCTGGCGCGTACTCGGGGATTGGGTAGCGCATACGTAATATCTATAGAATAATGAAATATAAAAGTAAAAAAGAACAACTAGTCGGATCAACGTATCCTCTTGAGGCCGATATATCTACCACTAAATTGACACCACATTAACTAGAGCATTCTAGATCACATTATAGCGATCGCATGTGCTACCCACTGGCCACGGACTACATAAGCACTAAATCTAAACAAAGCGACAAATCTAAACACCACTTAGAACAGCTGCTTAGCTCAGATTATTGGCTCAACCGAGAGTGTCCTTATTCACATTAAACCAGGAAATGGTTCATGGTGCTGAAGAGCACGTTCTCAAGCCACCGTTCCTAAGCAAAGCAACGCCCCCTCGACCGTCGCACGCCACTTTGTTCCCTACGGAGTTATGACAAATTTAGAAACGCCTCGAGCGCGACTTGCAGCAACTGTCTCTAACAAACAAAATTTGCCAAAAGCGGATCCTTCCGATTGGGAAGTGCGTCAGTTGCACATTACGCGCACAGCGGGGGCTTTCTAATCCAATCACTGGCGACTCGGTTGTTTTGCACTGAGAAGCCTACATGACCTTAAGGATCCGGGAACACACGTCACTCTCGTTCGTTCCGCGGTGTGACGACGTTGCAACTCGGCAAACACAAACAAACTGCAGCATTCAAGGATCGTCGCATGTGGCAAACATCGAGTGCACTTCGCCGGAGATCCTCTTTTGGAAGGAGGAGAACGCAAGTGTCAACAGTGGATGGATGCTTTCCTTTCTCCTGGGGCCTTTACACATTTGTCACTTGCCATAAGCGAGGCAATATTTTAAGGCGTGCATTATGCGATCGTCGCCGTTTCGACTTACGCATGAGTTGTTGTAGTTCCGAGAATTCATTCACCCATCGTAGCTGTTTTGTGAGCGTATTAACTGTGGATTTGAATTGTTTTAGGTAGTTGTTTGTGTTTAATGATTCTTCCTCACAAAAATAGACTTTGCCAAACATTGCCGGGGCTAAAAGTAATTTGAATCTTTTTACAGTACAAGAACGCTCAGTGTAATTGCGGAGATGACGTATTTTGGACCTTGGACGCTACGTTTTAAGAGGATGCGTAGGTCACTGATTCCAAGTAGTGCGGGCATTATTATGTACAAGTCTAATCGTGATATCCCGTGCCTGAGCATAAAAATGGCGCTTTAAATAGACCGTCAATAAAAAAAGAGTCAACAAAAAGGAAAAAATAACAAACAATGTGTCCTTTAAAATGAGTGGCTTCACTTTAAACCGAATGCAACTCTCCTTCTCCCTCTTTTGACCTTCCCAGAGGCAACGTGGGCGACAATGTCAACAACTCGACCAGGCCACGAAATTCGACACTCGTTCGGCTCAGAGCAGCAGTGCACTGTTAGGTCAAAACCATGAAGGTTGTCTTGCATCTTTGCACAATGCAACAACAGCTCAAAACAAGTAAATCTGCTACACTCAAACAGTAAGCGAACAGTTAGGCTGGATAGTTTTCGAGATATTTTATCGTACGCAAACCCCTTTCCTTCGCCGGAGAACACATGTCAATGCCGTAATCGTAGATTAAAGAAAAGACACGTCCATTGAAAGCATCTATCTAGGAAGTGCACGTCGTCCAAAATATGGCTCACTCCCACAACAAGCGAATTAAGAACAATACTGGAAACATATTTTCTAAAGATCGTGCTATCTATGTAACATTTCCTCTAATCATAGATCAAAGACATCAATAGCAAGAGGAAACTAGCCCACGTGGATTGACGTAAACAGGAAATGATCCATAAACCGTTTTATCCTCCTTTTGAAAATTTTGCCTCCGAGAAATGAACGAAAATATAATTTAGAGTTTCAGCGCGCCAAAGTCTATGCGTAACTTAATCGACCTCAGAGTTTTTCCAGAGATCAGCATGGTAGTAGGCAAAAGTTACTAAAGACCTGAATGTACTAAAGACCTGAAATGTACTAACTTAAAGTTAGGGGAGGTCAGGAGAAGGTCACGGAACTTTGAAAACGAAAGCGTAAGGTCACGAGACTTCGGCTTTCATCCAGCAACGCGCAACGCGGCAATCACCAAAGTGCGCGACCACTCCGCAATCAGGATTATGGCTACAACTAAATCCGGAACCAATGCGGGAGGCGCGCAGTCCCAAAAGTGCATCATCAATCCGCAGCAATCAGGACAAAACACTTAGCCGATAGCACGTCGTGCCAGTGGTGCAGCGGCGTCTAAATTCAATTGTGACACGACGCAAATCATGGCGAGCACTAATTGCAAGCCTGCTACACTTGCATATCGGCGTCAATTTTGACACAAAGGCGCGTAGATGAGCCCTGCGCAGAGCTCACTTTTGACTGACGGAGCGCAGTGCACGCAGGCTAATGAACAGCGGAGGGCGGTGCCGAATTCAGGCAGACACTTGAGGAAGTTCGCTCAACATCCTTGTCCAGCGCCAAGTGGCCAAGAACTCGGTTGCGCATAAATAAATAGTGCCCGAGACGAGATGCAGTGGATTGTTGTTAGAGGACCTGTGAACAGGGGCTTCTGAAAATGATTAAGGTGTTTGGTCAGGAGGTTCGTAGATTATATTTTCGCATGATCTTCGCACGACCTTGGATAGTTGATTTTAACGAAAAAGTGACAATATTTCAGTGTCAGTGTCCACAGAAAAGGAAGTAAGATCATTTAAAACACTAACAGGACATCCGCATAACGTGCGTTACAAAATTTGGACAGAGTCAGTCTGACAGTATGAATTGTAACCATTACCAATGCTTCGGTCTTCGGACAAAAGGATCATGTACTCCACAAAGATTATAAGACATCGGTACTCTGATTGATCAAATAATTGCAATCGGGAAGAATGACAGATGATCGATCCACTGATGACTGTTTGTCGTTTACAGGTGGCCCAAAGTCTCTGTGCATGTACTGTACCTTATTTTGCACCAACTTAGGGCTTAAAAACGTTGTGTACATTGTTCAATTAATTTTTTTCCATTCAATGAACAATGAACTCTCCTTATTATTACTATCCTTGCATCTGTTTTACTGATTGGATATTTAGGGCAAGTGGGTGCATTCCTATTTATATTCAATAGTTTTTTTTTATTGAAATCTCTTTCTGCTAGTCCTAAACCACATAAAGCATCGTTGAAGGTTGCAAGAATTATATGTAGATGGCAGTTTTGATTTGCTCAGAACGACGGAAGTGCCACTCATTCCAGCTTAAAATCCTAAAAAAGAATATAAGAAACTGACTGAATTGTCAATAGAACGTCGCCTAACTATGTCGCCTTTTTATACACTTATTCACGTTCATTCCTTAGTTTCTATTCCTGTTCCATTCTGGTCTCGTTTCCTCATCCACAATCTAGCCGAAATCAATGTCACTTACAAAATTACTGGGTCCTCACGAGGTGCGTGTTACGGCGTTTCAGGTTAACGTGGCGACTATGCCCGAGAAATCTTAAATTAGCAACAGCTTTCCTCAGGAAGCAACCATAAAATAGGCACAAAGAATTGAGGGAAACCCTTAGCGAGCATTTTGCAACGGCGCAGAAAGCGGAAGTCTGTTCCGCTCCTTCCTCATTCGTGAGGAAGGACAAGGTGAATGTTACGGCTTTAAGTGTTGAAAGGTAAAACAACCTAAGCAAAACCAGGAGAGATCTAGCGAGATCTTTTTATAGGAAAGCTACTTGTGTGTACAACAAGCACCGTGTCCAGCTTCTCCGCTATACATATTAAGATCCCACGTCCTTTGCTCCCATTTCCCAGGCTTCTTGCTCCGCGACCATCTTTTATTGATTACGTTCACAGGGTACGTGGGGATTAACGAGACCTTTAAAACGGATGTTGACAACTAGTAGGGTTGGCACCACGCCAACGCACTGGACGTGTACTCAGCTAAAATGTGACACATCACAGCAGATACATTTCCTCATCACACATGTGACTCACGGATGGTAACTATCCGCTCGCTTCAGCGGTTTCCACATTTGCCGTTAAGTAGTGGAGCGAATTAATTCCATAATCCTCTTATGCGATTACGCAAATCCGTCCGCTTCACAGAGACTCCCTGGACGTCTTATCCACTTCATATTACGAGCCATGAGACGGATAGTGGCTATAGCGCTATGTGCTCTTGTTCTGTTAACTCAATGCGAAGCTTCTCACCATCGCTATCGGAATCATCGTCTTCACCACAATAGACGTAAGTATAGTTCTACGCTCGCCTACTTCGGTATTTCAGATGTCCACCTGATGCATCTGAGCAGAGATGAACCAGCCAAACAGACTGATACGACCTCAACCAACCCAGAGATATACGTTAAGTTGTTGATACCGTTTAAGAACACCTTTCCTTGGTAGCTTGCTATGAAGATTGGTTTCTGAGTTGCATGTTCTCATGATATTTTGTTCATATATTTGTGGATCCTTAAAAACCGTGTGCATGAACGATTGCAGAGCGGTAGACACCTAAGGTGCAAAAGTAAGAACAAAAGTAAATAAACAAGAATAACTGTGAAGTAGAGGATATGTGCAATGTTTCGCCTTTCTGCTCTTCGAGTGAACGATCTTATGTGTGCTGATCCAGCTGTAGTGTTTGACCGCGGCCAGTCAACAAAGATATAAACGTGCTAGGTGTTTAAGCTATTGATTATCACTTCTGTGAGCTAGCACTGTGTAATAAAGACGACTGACTAAGTTTTAAAGCAAAAGATGTAATCCGGATTCTTTAAAAGGTTAGTGTCGCTGTCTTTAAAAGTTTAGTGTCGCTATTCCACCACTTTACTGTAACCGATACATGCTCGTATTGCCGATTTATATTTCTAGTCGAATATCAAGTACGCACAAAGCACGATATTTTGAGGTGCTGCTGAATCCGAGTATCTGTAGAACCACGAACATTGGTGATTCAATCATTCCTCTCAATCACTATCCTCACCGAATTCGTCAAATCTTACATTATTTCCATCATAACCATTCAGTGATGCCCAGATACATCGCCCACTAATGCTTGTTCTGAAGATCAAACAACACACTACATACCCCGATGAATTCTCAGTCCCAAGGGGAAGGACTCCGGTGCTGATTACATATGAGCCAGAGAACGACGCGCTTCCAGCTTTAAATCAGATTTGCGCTCCCATCACAAAATGGTGCAAACGTCAAATCAAATTGTTGCGAAGTTCCTCAATCGCGGATGACACTGCTTCGTGAATAAATACTCGGGGAGGAAAACAACGCAGTACAAAGCGGGGAGCGGTACTGAGGGAGCGCAATCAGCTGCTGTTCCGGGAAATCCAGAAGCTTTCCTTCGTCCGCAATTATTCCAATATCTGGAGTAAGTCTCTTTTGCTGAAAAACAACTTTCAAAACAACAATGTATGTGAGGCGATCCAGCTCTCAAACTGTCCACTTTGTAAATGCGGTTTCTCTTAAAGACCATGTCCTATTTTAGAAAACGTATTGACGCATTAATGACCTTTGCGAATCTGATATTAAGTGTCTGTGATGTTAAGCAGACGGAAGCCATCCGCCGTTCGCCATACTCCCAAGAAGTTCAGAGCTTCCTCGAAGTCTAGTTCCTCGATCTGGTTGTATCGTTCTGAGATACGTTCTCCAATCTCTCTGAAACTTCTCAAATGGTTTGCAAATGGACCCACCAGTTGTTTCCCAGCGACAGTGCCAGTCCTATACGCTCAACAGATCCGTAGGTTTAATGAAGGTTGTTGAGTTTAAGATGTTTCAGCTCCGGGGATTCCGCCTAGTCAGAATAGGAAGAAAATCTTAAAAAACGCAGCCCTTCTAGTATGTTTAATGATCCCTGGTTAATTAGCTAACAAAAGATGAACGTCGGAGCTATTGTTTTAGCGTCGTTTCTCATTTTTCTTTCCACCAAAGATTAAAGCAAGTCCATAGTTGAGAGGAGAACAAGGTCATAAACAATTGTGGATATTGTACAACCTTGTTAAACGTCAGTGCTTACCGTTGATTACTTAACTTTTAGACCCCCTGAAAAAATACATAAAGTCTTACGTAAGCTATATATGTACTTCACACTCTCTCTTGCTTGGCCCAACAGAGCAATGCACTTTTAATTACCATCATAATAATAGGCTTTATAGCACTATGAGCAATGGCAAAATGTAGTCCTTGCCAATTTCTAAGAGCATCAGCATTCTGATTATGTGTTCCTCGAAAGCGCCGTTTTTTCGCGAATCACAATAATAATCCAGTTCTGGCTTTAAGCTGCCTATATCATTTATGCGTAAATCATGTTTTGTTAAAGCCACTATTTCCAAAGCAATGCTTTCAATGGTAAGTAGTACTGGAACTCACAACAAGCTTTTTCTTTTGCGTTCCAAATCCCGCTCTTCAATGAGTGCCCCTTTCTGAACAAACTCCCTAGAGCTGCTTGTGAGAGTTGTTGCATCTCGGGCGCATTCCAGGCTTCTTCTTCTAAATTGGTGTTATTCAAACACGGCGCAGTTCTATGTAGTAGCTCGTTTCCGTTGCGAGTAGAAAAACCTCAATACGAAGAACCGCGGCACCAAGATATTTTGTTCTCTATACTAATGATCCCCTCGTATAATAGCTTCAAGTCTCCTATCATAACGGCATTGTGTGTTTACAAAGGCTTGCCTCGTGATTGTGCCATTCTTCGTAAGAACAAATTTTACCGAACGTCTTGTTTCAGAAGAGCAAAATGTCGCCGAAAGAAAAATCCGAATTTTTCTGCGACGTTCACGTTACGGTAAGTCTTTACTTTGCTGCAAGTTGTTAAGATTCTTTCCTGCAGACCGTATCCTTTCTTATCGCTGTAATCACGTCAGTCGCCTCCATCACAACAATCCCTCTGTGGCTGAGCACCGACAAGGAAGAGTACCAGGCTCTTGTTGCCTATAACATGACGTGGATCTTCTGCGCCCTGCTGATGATTATTGGTTTGGCGCGGAAGATGCCGGCTCTTCTCTACTTGTACAACATGATGCTGGTAAAGGATTCTTTGTGATATGTTCTTAAATTTCTGGCCATGATAGATCCTCCACGTGATATTGTTTGCCATTACTACAGTGGTCTTCACTATGCTGGCGGCGATGATTCCATGTAGGAAATAAGCGTTTCGGTAGCGACATAACTCTGTTTTTCAGCTATCGCCTACTTGCCCCACGCCCTTGTCAGCATGTTCATAGCGCTCACTTGTGGACTTATGTCCATGATAACGGCGGACGCCCAGCTGCACATGTCCGGATTGTTGGACAAAGTCGTGTCGCAGAAGAGATCCATTGAGTACGTCAAGGCGTAAACGTACGATACTCCGGTGATTTATCACAGGAAACTGCATTTATCAAGTGCGGTTCCCGAGAAGATTATATGAGTAAATTTTGTTTGGGCAACAACAGTTGAACGTGGCTTTGAACATGGATCTCAATACATACAAACTTGCAATGTAACATTGGATTCTGTGATAGGAAAGCAGCACAGATACAGCACAGATACAACAGCGCAGAGAGAATGCCTGGTTACGGTCACAGTAGTTACTATGTCGAGTCAAAAAAAGTGATTTAATCGACTTTAGTATGGTCTTCTTTCTCCTAGTCTTGGTCTTTCTACGTTGATAACGCAACGAAAGTGTTAAACATGAGACATGAATATATATAATTCATGTTAAGCACTCCTTGTATGTATGTATAACTGCGATGTGGGACAAATACGTCGCGTCAAGAACAGCTTGCAATAAAACGACAGCTCGTAGTGCAAAGTTTATCTGATGGCGGCTTTTATGACTACTAACTTTCACCTGAAGTAGTTACGTAGTATCATGACCTTTTCTAAAATGTATTGCTTTTCTCGAAATGGAATATTTTCATATTTTGGAGTGAGTTTTTCAGGCCATGTGGGCACGTTAGAAGTCCATTAAAGTCAAACATAAACAAGGCGTTTTTGTGCATTTATTACTTAGCGTCTTCATAACAGGTTATGGACACGTTGTCGGTACTGGACATCCACCGCATCCAACCCTGCTGACCATCAGATACGGTCCCGTGTTACTGATGGGCATAAAGTTTCCGGTTGAGTCAAGTTGTGAGCCGTAGGTTACGGTCGTTCCCCCGCCCACAGGGACCAGTCCGGCCGCGGTGGTGTCCGCTTGGATCAGAGCATATATGGCACAAGTGCCCCCGGAGCAGAACGGCGCAAAAACAAAAGTGTTTGTGGCGTCTGACGATGTGTAGCACACGCCGGCCGTGGAGCATATGCATGCCATGGTGCCACAACTGAGCATAAAGGCGTCCACGTTGTTTCCAATGATTGTGTTCCAGGAGGACTCGGTCGCGTCGTTGAAGTAGTAGTACTGACCGTTGGAGCAAGCGCACGTGCCTAGGAGTGGAGAAATAGAGTAAATAAAGGTCGTAAAGACCCGTTTGGATCTTGGAGGACAAGCTTAAAACCGGTTTAACCGACCTTTTGTGCTAAAGTTTCTAAAAAAGAGAGAAATCTTACTTGCGATGGGCGCGGACTGTCCGATAGGTCCAAACGGCACTTGAGTCATTTGATTCACGGTGTTTGAGACGAACACTCCCTGGGTCATTGAATTTCCAATACACGACGTTGTCGTTGTTGTCGTCGTTGTTGTTGTTGTCGTGGTGGTCGACGTAGTTGTCGTTGTGCTAGTGCTTGTTGTGGATGCTAAATGTTCAAAGATGAAGAAGAACAATGGTTATTATAGGTAAACATGACGCACCATTAAAGCTTTGACGATCTGGCTATCTTATTGTTAGGTCCATATAATTGTCAGGATTCAGAAAACAGAACCTACACGTGCTAGTCGAAGAAGACGTAGAAGTGGTCGTTTCAGGAGTGGTCGTCTCCGTTGTTTCAACCGTTGTTGGAGCAGCTGAATCAAATAAAAATCATTAAAGGCCCATTCACATGGACAAACTCGTAGCAGGCGCAGCAGCCGGAGTGGTCCTGAGACAACCTTGAACCGACAGTAGGGCAGATGAAAAGATGACGGTGGACAGGAGCATTGTTCAATTAAAACCTAACCACCTTCTCTTCGAAGCGAAATGTCACCCTAATTCAGACCTGTCGTTGAATTGATCTGGCGGACGTGATTTGATGGACTGCTGTGGATTGCGCGTAGGTTAGGTTACTAAACCCGATAGACAGTATAATTCACAGTCCATCCTTTATGAGAGTGATGGGTCTGCGGCGCGCTATCAGTCGACGAACACTGTGGGTTGCAAAGGTCTAAAGCGCATAGCATGTCGAAAGTAAACCTTTATGTTGCTACTATAAACAGTTAAACGACCAGATTAGCATTCAATCTTCCTGAGTGGCTGCTACGCAGCTTGATTATTAAACGAAGGCTAATTGGAAATGAATACCTTTGCTTGAATATATAAAGATGTTTGTCCTGCGATAAAGCGGAACTAACTATGAATATTAGAATCTATTGGTTTCATTGTAATCTCTGGAATGTGAAATAGCAGAAAACGAAAAGCTCCGTTTATCTATTGATGTCTGTTAACGACGATGCTGGAGATCTTTCGGAATTGCCAAGTCTCGCTGCCTGGCAAATTGTTGATATTTCCCTGGGTGGAATTGGCGTCTTCGTGAATTTTGCCATGATTCTGGTTTTGATGTCCACTGCTGCACTGCGAAAAGGGTTCCTGGTATGTCAATATGTCACTATATGTGAGGATTATAGTTGTTTAGCTATTCACTTTGATGACCTTTGGCGACCTCAACAATTCTCTGGGAATTGGACTGATGGGCATCGACCGGCGACAGATCTATAACGACGCCATGGAAACTGGGGTGTTTAGAAACCAAACGCCGTGGAACTGTGCAATGAAGCCGTTCAATGGAGTTCGGATATTTGGAAACATGCTTCCGCCCGCTGTCCAAGTCACTATGGCCTTCGAGCGCATTATGTGCGTCTGCTTTCCATTGTTCTATAGGAACGTATACTCAAAGGCGTAGGTCAGGAAAGCACTAACCATGTACTCCTTTCTCGCAATGTAGAGAGAAACCGATTGCTGCTGCGTGCCTTCTGCTATCGGTAACGGTGGTTGCTGTCGGTTTCGCCATCTCCTGGCACTTGGGCTACAGCAAAGTCGTCAAATTCGATTGCGGCCGGAAAGCTACGTTCTCCAAGCCGTACACCACCTTCATCTACTTCTTTGAAACCATCGGCTACATGCTGGCCTTAGGGGCCACCTCATTCGCCTGCCTTCGTATCTTAGCCATGCAGTCTAGGGAGTAAGGAAGACATTATGTCGCAGTGGTGAATTGTATTTTAGCAAAAGGAGCATACATTTAAAGAAAATCCGCTCCTACATAGCACTTACCCTTATGTCGACGGTACTAGTAGCTATCCCAAACATTAAGTCAATCCTGGACGCCTACTTAATATCGGTATGATTGTTTTTGTGGCCGTAGTGATAAAAAGTGTTCAGATAAGCAACGTGATATCGCGTCCCGCGGTATGGGCCAACGCGATAAACTCCATCTTCAATGTTATCGCCTTCTGTGCGCTGAATTCCAAGTTTCGACTACACATAAGGGCTGTTTATTCGCGGTCTGGTGTCCGCATTGTGCAAATCACAAGTTCATTTGCCGCTAAACCGCTGAAGTAGCATTTGCTGAACAATATTTTGGTAATTGTTATGCAAATTGCTGTTCAAACACGACCTAAAACTTCTTCAATAAATCCATTGTGGAACCGGTCCATATTATATGAGAGTGAACTGTGTGAGCAGTGGAACATGGTGGTTCGTTGTGTCTGGGTCGCTCGTACAGATACATATCTATGAGAGTTCACCTTCTAGGAAAATGGTAAATAGTGTGTGGAGAAGCATTTAGTCTCTTAATCTTTTCTGACGCAACAAAGGAGGAGATTATAATTGTAGTCCTCCGAAGATACTACTGTAAGAACTGGCAGTCAACGTTCATCAGTGACCGATACACACCTGTAACATCAACCTAAAGCTAATTGGAAATGATTGCCCTCGCTTGAATATACATAAATATGTTTGCCATATGGCAACGCGGAACTGACGGAGCATACTAAATTGCTGTGTTTTTCTTATAAGCTCTGGTATGATGAGGTAGCAAAGTAGAAAGAATTGCTTTCGTTTAATAATGTCCGCTAGCGACAATCCTGGTGACCCTTCGGAATTGAAAGGCCTTGTTACTTGGCAATTCGTTGATATTTCCCTCGGAGGAATTGGCGTCCTTGTGAATCTATTCATGACTCTTCTTCTACTGTTTACTTCTTCACTGCGAAAGGAGTTTCTGGTATGTCTAGATGTTAAACAAAAAGTAATACCTTTTAGCTATTCGCTCTGATGACATTCGGCGACCTGGCGAACTGTCTCGGAATAGGACTAATGGGCATCGACCGGCTACAGATCTATAACGACGCCATGGAAACTGGGGTGTTCAGAAACCAAACCCCGTGGAACTGCGCAATGAAACCCTTCAACGGAGTTCGGATTTTTGGAAACATGCTTCCGCCAACTGTTCAGGTTGCAATGGCCTTTGAGCGCATCATGTGCGTCTGCTTTCCACTGTTCTATCGAAACGTATACTTCAAAGCGTAAGTCAGGAAAAGGCATCCCATGTACTCCTCCTTTATTTTAGGGATAAACCTATTGCCGCCGCGTGTCTTCTGCTATCACTAGCAGTAGTTGCTGCTGGTTTTGGAATCTCCTGGCACTTGGGTTACGGTACATTCGTCAGATTCGACTGTGGCCGCAAAGCCACCTTCTCCAAGCCGTACGCCACCTTCATCTATTTTTATGAATCCATCGGCTACATGCTGGCATTAGCGGGCACTTCATTGGCCTGCCTTCGTATCTTAGCCATGCAAGCCAAGGAGTAAGCAAAAACATTGTGCTGCAGCTACAAATGGTGTTTTAGCAAAAGGAGCGCACATCTCAAGAAGATCCGGTGCTACATAGCTGTTACGCTTCTGTCCACGCTGCTGGTTGCCATTCCAAACACCGAGTCAATCCTCCACGCTTACTTAATTTCGGTATGACTGTCATTTTGATCATGCTGATGCACAATGTTAAGATAGGCAGTGAGATATCACGTGCCGTGGTTTGGGCCAACGCGACGAATTCGACCGTCAACGTTATCGCCTTTTGCTTACTCAACTCCAAGTTTAAACAACATATTAAAACCGCTTGTTTGCGGTCTTGTGTCCGCACAGTTCATATCGTGAGTTCAGCTGCCGTTAAACCCTTAAAATAGCGTTTGTTGATCAGGAAGTGTCTTGTTAGAAGCAAATAAACCACTGTATCTGTAAAGTTGTATGTGGGAAATGTCTTCCCAGGTCAGTGGGCTGCCAAAAGAGTTATATTCTGGGAAATGCGCATGTGTCATCGCTACTTCCAATACACAATAGTTGAATAAGGTAGATTCTAAAGTCAACACCGATCTCTGCAATGTCCAAACGTCCGAACGGTGGAACGTTATCAGTCAGTCCGTTTTCCATGCGGGAGTACTGGCACATTGTTTGCGTGTTGACTGTAAGTGCAGGAATGTTATGCATAGCATAGCTGTTTTCCAACACTCCTGTGTGCAACCCAGAAACAAGGAAGCAGTCCGGAGAGGACATAAATCCCAAACATAAACTATATTATTCGCTATATTATTTATGGGAAACCTTCAGCTAACAGAATAGCGAACAGTATATCCACAAAAAAGGCAATTAATCAGCTTTCTTGATAAAGCAGGAAGCTATAAAGCAATTATCCAGAAGAACCGCCGTCTTCACTATTGTGATTCATGTGATAGACTGGATATGTTTTCCTTGAACTTACGGTGAAAACAAAGGACGGACAGCTGCCTTAAGTGGGCAATCACCCTGAGTGACTGGTAGCTAGAACACTAACGTAAAGCTAATCAGAAATGAATACCCTTACTTGAATATAAATGTGCATTGCGCGGAACTAACTATGAATATTAAATCCTTATGTTTTTCTCATAAGTTTTGGAATAACAAGCTGGGTTTATTCTGGCAGGCTGGGCTTATTTAGTAATGGCCGTTTACGACGATGCTGGAGACCTAGCCGAACTGCCAAGCCTCGCTGCCTGGCAAGTCGTCAGTATTGTCCTGGGAGGAATTGGTGTTGTTGTGAACTTTCTCATGATTGTGCTTCTGATATCCACTCCTTCACTGCGCAAATCCTTTCTGGTACGTCAAAGCGCCTATTCCAGTTGTGGGTAATGCCCGTTTAGCTATTCACTGTGATGACCTTCGGCGACCTCGCCAATTCTCTGGGAATTGGACTGATGGGCATCGACCGGCGACAGATCTATAACGAGGCCATGGAAACTGGGGAATTCAGAAACCAAACCCCATGGAACTGTGCAATGAAGCCGTTCAACGGAGTTCGGATCTTTGGAAACATGCTTCCGCCAGCTGTCCAGGTCACTATGGCCTTCGAGCGCATCATGTGCGTCTGCTTTCCGCTGTTCTACAGGAACGTGTACTCAAAGGCGTAAGTCAGGAGAAGGCTAAACATGCACTCCTCTCTTATTTAAGAGAAAAGGCGCTTGCTACCGCGTGTCTTCTGCTATCAGTGGCGGTGGTTGCAGTTGGTTTTTGCATCTCCTGGCACTTGGGTTACAGCACAGTCGTCAAGTTCGATTGCGGCCGGAAAGCCACCTTCTCCAAGCCGTACACCACCTTCATCTACTTCTTTGAAACCATCGGCTACATGCTGGCCTTAGCGGCCACCGCATTCGCCTGCCTTCGTATCTTATCTATGCAGTCTAAGGAGTAAGCAAATAGGATAGAAACGCCTATGGCCGTCTATTTTAGCAAAAGAAGCGCACATTTAAAGAAAACCCGCAGCTACATAGCCCTGACCCTCATGTCTACGGTGCTGGTCGCCATTCCTAACATCAATTCAATCTTAGAGGCGTATTTAATAACTTGGGTATGATTGTCTTTGTGACCGTAGTGATAAGAAGTATTCAGATAAGCAACGTGATATCTCGTCCCGCTGTATGGGCCAACGCGATGAACTCCATCGTCAACGTTATCGCTTTCTGCGCACTGAACACCAAGTTTAAGCAGCACATTAGGACTGCTTGTTCGAGGTCTCGTGTCCGCACTGTTCAGATCTCAAGTTCAACTGCCATTCAACCGCTGAAGTAGCAGTTATAGAAGAGTGATAAGCAACATTTCACCGATTAATTGCTCAAACCGGAATTTACCATCCTAATGCACTCTTAATTACACATGTATTGAGTATTCTAAAGTACAGAATGTACCTTGTGACGATGCTGGAAAATTTGAGGAACTTCCGAAAAAGACCCAACAAAGGATCTAAGGATCGCGGGCTGTCTTTGTCATTTGATCCCCATTGATAAATGATTGATGGTGGCTCTGCTCAGTCCTTTGAAGGTCAAATGACTTTCGGTCACTCTTCCGGGAGAAGCGTCGCTCCCGGGACGAACAGGAGTACCGGCGTCTGCTGGATCTCCTGGATTACCCACAAGTCCGCGATTGCCGGCCGGTCCAGCCGGGTAAAGCGCACACAATCGGCTCACACGGTGACTATGGTGGATTTCGATTTTCCAGTTATTCTCAAAGCGTATTTGTCCTTCTGACGTATTTAATGTTTATCACCTTACCCACCATCATAGTTGCCTTACATGACGGACAATTTTACCAAGTACAGTACAATTGTTAAAAGCGACATGTTATGTCAGCAAAAGCATATAGCACCCAGTGCGTTTGTAGATACAGAGACTGTTCGTCATCGCTTGGTTATATAATTGTTCTCAAAGCTCAATTCTATGTTTTATACATCAACAACTGCTCTACTTCAGTCTTAACGTTAGCTCGTTGGCAACAAAAGTATTTGTTATTTGTCGCGGGTGCTACTTGTAGCCGTCTAGTCATAGGAGGTTGGGTCTTCGGAAAATCTTCCGGGTACATTGGCGACATCCAGATATTCAGATATGTCTTCGGTATCTAATTTTCCTGAATTACACCGCAAGATGTTCAACGATGCTGAAAAACTTGAGGAACTGCCAAGCCTCGCTACTTGGCAAATCGTTGATATCTCACTCGGTGGAATTGGAGTTGTCATGAACTTCCTCATTATTTTGATTTTAATGTCCACTGTTGCACTGCGAAAAGAGTTTCTGGTATGTCCTTCTGTCAAATTGCGGATAACAGTCGTTTAGCTATTTGCCTTGATGACCTTCGGTGACCTCGCAAACTCTCTCGGAATTGCTCTGATGGGCATCGACCGGCTACAGATCTACAACGAGGCCATGGAAACTGGGCTCTTCAAAAATCAAACGGCGTGGAATTGCGCGATGAAGCCGTTCAACGGAGTTCGAATTTTTGGCAACGTGCTTCCGCCCGCTGTCCAGGTCACTATGGCTTTCGAGCGCATTATGTGCGTCTGCTTTCCACTATTCTACCGGAACGTATACTCAAAGGCGTAAGTCAGAAGGAGTAGGTCTGTTTAGGTTTTATTTAGAGAAAAAGCTATTGCCGCCGCGTGTCTTCTGCTATCAGTGGCGGTGGTTGCTGCCGGTTTTTCCATCTCCTGGCAGTTGGGTTACCGCACAGTTGTTAAGTTCGATTGCGGCCGGAAAGCCACCTTCTCTAAGCCGTACACCACCTTCATCTACTTCTTTGAAACCATCGGCTACATGCTGGCCTTAGCGGCCACGTCATTTGCCTGCCTTCGTATCTTAGCCATGCAGTCTAAGGAGTAAGCTCGACTTACAAAATTTCAATTCGCAGTTTCTTTAGCACAAGAAGTGTACACTTAAGGAAGACCCGCAGCTACATAGCCCTGACGCTCATGTCGACGGTGCTGGTCGCTATTCCCAACATTAAGTCAATCCTGGACGCCTACTTGATATCTGTATGATTCCCTCGGTGACCGTAGAAATAAGCAATGTTCAGATAGGCAGTGTGATATCGCGTCCCGCTGTATGGGCCAACGCTATTAACTCCATCGTCAACGTTATCGCTTTCTGTGCACTCAACACAAAATTTCGTCTTTACGCTAGTCAGATATGGAACCGTAATCGCACGTACGGATTCCCCGATGCAAATATAACGAAACCCCGACATGAAGCCCAGACCCAATCAATTTCGGGCTTGAGGACATTTTCTCGTGTCCACTCAGGAGTTCGTACCGCAAGGAGAGGGGTGGTTAGTCCTGTTTCTGCTCGTTGACCTAGAATGGAAAACGGAAAGATTATTTATAATGAATATATTCAATAAAGTTAAATAACTTCTGGTACAAAGTCTGGTACTTCTGGCCAAAACTTCAAAGTACTTCACTACGACAGCATAACCTTGCCCTGTTGTCGAAAGGATTTCATTAAAAAAAGTACCCGATAAACATATGGACCTAGGGCTGTTCCTTTTCTACCACCAAAAGCTAGAGTTAGCCGCCATTTGACAGTAAAGTAGCAGTTCTAAATTCCCCTCGATTTAAGACTTGTTCATAACCACGAGCGACGGTCGCTTGCGGTTATGAACGCCCTGTCCTGGTCGCCGTCGCTCATAGCTATGAACAGCAGCTCTGTTACCCCACCCAGTCCTGAAGAATCAGTAAGAGTGAAAATCTTGTCAGAGACTTTAATAATAAACAGGAAACACAAGGAAATAGGAGACGACGTAATTGAATCATCGTCCACTCCGAGACACAACAACTTATCGGCGAGTTCCATCCTCGAAGAAGATACCACCGTCGAGGGCGCAGTACTTCGGGCACACTCCCTTCTCTCCCGGGTGTCCCTTTGGCCCACCGGGTCCTGCAGGTCCCGAAGCGCCGTCGTTTCCGGCTGGTCCGTCCGGACCGGGCTTTCCTTTGGGTCCTGGAGGTCCAGGAGGTCCGTCGGCGCCGGGTGGTCCGGGATTGCCAGGAGGTCCCTGCGGCCCTTTGTCTCCCTCCTCTCCGGGCTCTCCGGGTGATGGCGGCTCTGGCAGGGCAGGAGCTCCTGGTTCTCCGGGAGGTCCACGCGGTCCGGGCTCTCCTGGCGGTCCAGGCTCTCCACGCGGTCCAGGTCTTCCGGGAGAAGCGTCGCTTCCGGGACGACCAGGAGTTCCGGCCTCTCCTGGATCTCCAGGGTTGCCCATGGGTCCAGGGTTGCCGGGCGGTCCAGCTGGGCAAGGCGCACATGGAGGCGGTGTCATCGGCTCACACGGCGACTGTGGCGGCTTTCCAGGCGTACCAGGGTTGCCTAGAGTCAACATTAGTAGATGCCGATTTGTATACAGGCGTACCAGGAGATCCAGGCTTTCCGGGTTTACCAGATTTGCCCCACGGTCCGATAGGCCCAGGCGGTCCAGCGATGCAGCATCCGTCACACTGGAAGTTCGCGGCCGGATTGACGACAGCGCCTCCGTAGCCGGACTGACGGGAGGTACGATTGTGAGGTTCTTCTTGCTTGGGTTCCGGAACTGACTTCAGATGGTGGATCTCGGTATGAAGGTCTTCCGTCGACACCTAGATCATCAAATTGAACCACTTCTAGGGACATACACAAGGCTACCTTGCAGTACTTGATATCGTTCTTCATCTGGGTGCGCACATGGTGAATATAGTTGTAGACCATGGGCAACGCCAGCACCACGGAGAGCACCGCGACGACGGAGAAGATGGCCGCCGAGTAGGCGACGAATTTGTACGCTTTGATCCGACTGTCGGGATCCATGGCCGCCACTGTTCGTTTCGCTGAGCTACTCGAACAGTGCCCTTATGAAGGCGAATTGGGTTATTTATATGCTGAAGACAGCCGCTGTGTCTGTTCCCCGTGTGGAAGTAGGTCGGCCGCGATCAGGCCAACCCGTTTACTCGCCGACGCCCAGGGCGTCCGAGAAAAACAGTCCTTTTTCGCGCATTCTCAATTGCACCCGATAAAACGATAGGGAAACGGTTCACATCACAATCACTCCAATTCCGCATGGCGCAGTTAACGCTCCAAAGTCATTGAATAAATCAGACTGACACCAAGGACACAAAGGTCGAATGGTCGAAGGCTCGTTGAAAAGATGAACCGAGTGGAATTCCTTAAAATGACAACAGAGGTTGGAGGTGACTTTGTTAGATGTATTTGTTTCAAGGATATGCAATCCACTGAGGTTCAAGGCCGCTCCACCTGGCTGTTGGACGTCGTCTTCATCTGGTTCCTGGTGTTTCAGAGAATAGGAAAGCACATTTCAATAGCATCGACCAACTCGACTAAAGGATCGACAAGAAATGAAGTCTGCTTTGTGTGTCTATGTCTATCTAGTTGTGCATTTATGGCGTCCTGCATGGCGTAATGCCATCGATTCGGGAAATAGAGTTACTTAAAAAGAAGTTAAGAGTACCACATGCCCACCATACTGTGCTTATTGCGCGGACCTCCTAAATCTATAGAGCATAATCAAAAAATACAGCAAATTAGTTGCGTCTCAGCTCTAAGCAAATGTGTTTCATGTCATTCACAGGTCTGACTCCAAAACGTGGTGATCTTTTGCAGAAGAGTGGTCTTTAAATAAACATTTGCAGATTTGGAACGTTTCCGATGGTGAAAAAGCATTTATCTGGTTGAGCGAAGTAGCCGTTCACACGTGTGAAATGTCGTGTTTGGGGGCAAAAGATGTCGTGGTGCCTGTTTCCTTGATCAGCGAAATAACGAACATCGTCGCGTAGCAGACAAACGGAGCAAGAACGGAGATTAAGGCCAAGACACACACGGCGGTCTCCATATCTGAAAGGCAACTATGATAAGTACGCAAGGACACATACGTTGCAGATGACATGACGAAACATATTTTCTAGACTTGCCAGCGATTGGGAGGAGTGAGAAGTGAGTGGGCCGACAGGAAGCAGAGTACAATCTGTTTACTCTCTGATACCGAGCACTGCTTGATTAGGCGCAAGTGCAAGTTTATTAGAGTGATTTCCTAAAACAGATCTTGTCTGCTCGGAAAAAGCGAACAAGGAACTAGAGCTACATTTGTGAAAGTTCCTTGTGTCATGAAATGCAAAACAATGTCGCAAATTCCAAGTGCAGTTGTTAGAAATGCACGACGCTTACACGCTGTTCATGGGTGATAGCTGATGACGCCATTAAACGGGGGCGGCAATGATACAATCTCGTGTTAGCAATGTGTTGTTTGTAATAAATCTTGGGTTTGTTGTGCTGTACTTTATAGGTTTGCAAGAATTGACTTTACACACTTTACAGTTGGTTTGTAAACAGAATATGATATTACAATTAAGAATCTAGACTGTTCAAGATTTTTAAGCTCTGTAAACCCAAAATGGTTCAAGTTTGAAAATTGGAGGTTTGAGTTTCTGAGAAACGCAGAATATCGTGAGAGTTTACTACAGCTTTCGGGCGTTCCTCAAACTCCACTTGAGTCCAGAAAGAACGACGAGAAGCTCATGTAACCAGTATTCAAAAACAAATATCAAAGACCGAAAGGATCATCGTCAAAGAGTGAATTATGTCAAGTAGACTCATTGAATTGGTGTCACGCATAATACGTGAATTGCAAATATCCGACAAATAAGTTTGCCTTTGATCTCTCATTAGCCTGGATTTAATAATCTTTAAATCGGCAATACATCAATGGTGTTTTCACTTTGGCCTCCTTGGCTGTTTTCCCGTTTGTTTTGTGTTGCATCCAGAATCGTCGTCCTTTCAGTTCTATTCCAGTGTTGCACTTCTACATAAATCAATGAAAATTGCTGGCTTCGGTGAGCCACACCGTTTTGCAGCGACGGTACAAAAGGATCATACGACGAAATCATGCTTAAGTTAGTCTTGTTTCGATTCCGTTTGTATTCATAAAGTATATCCAACCAGAACAGAAATACATGGGAAACTTTGTAAATCATGCTATTAGAGTTATTACACATTTTATCTTGATTTTCTATTTGTGAAACGTGCATGCTATGTACTGTAAAGTCAAGGAAAATGTGAGGAACTTGCAGCAGCGATTATCCTTGATGTAACTGTGTTCTCCAAAGAATAGCTCCATTCCGCTAAATATTTATGAGCTTAAAGTTGTTCAAAGTTCAGAGAAGTTCCCTGGTCCGTTCGAAATTTGGCCTCGCAAAACTTTGGCTAAAATATTCAGTTACTTTCTGTAAGTGCAAAGCAATTTACCAATGTGTTCGCACGTCAACTCTCAGATGTGCCCATTGACTGGAGTATTCCATTCTTTGAAGTGGTCCGCTTTCGGTGCTTTTGCTTGTTCTTCGTTTTGCTTAAAACAAACGTTATTCCAGTACTGCATTTAGAACCAGCCTAATCTAGGAGATATGTATACTGTTAAACAATCTAACCTAAGAGTCATGCGATGAAAATTTGTGATTATAAGGCCATACACATATTTATGGCTTGTTTTATCGGAAATACGGCATCAAAATGTCCAAATTTTTGTGTTATATATGGTAACTGCTCGAGTGCTCACCTGCCCAACATATGTATTGCTCTATAACCCACTCAGTTTTATCGTATAGACGTTTATTAACGCGTAGACGTTTAGTTTTGCAATTCGTGGTATGAAAGCACGTCTAACCTACGTCAACCAGGTTCCCATACATATGAATATTAACGCCTACTTGCTGGAATCGCAGCAATCACCTTATTTAAGAGCGCGTTCCTACACGGAACTTCTTATGTTGCGTCCACGCTGTTTACATAATACATTAAGCATGACTGGATAAATCTCTCCCGGGAATACAATTATTCAGCCGATTCACCAAGCTTGGTTTCGATTCTATTGTCGCTGCGGCCTCGCCAAAACACTCGATGCATGTGTGATTATTGCTGAATGTTGCTCATTTGTGGAAATGTAAATAATTAAATCGACATACATGTTTACTGTCTGTGAGTGAGAGAGTGGCACTAATAGGTGACTCTCCCCTCCTTTATCTGCCGCCAAATGGGACCGATGCTCAGAAATTTCTGTTTTCTTTTGTTTCTTCGTGTTCACCGAAGTAACAAGAGCAAAGTTTTACATGTCGACTTTTCATAGCTTCTTTTGTTCGAACGTAGCTAGGCTCCGTTTCTATTTCACAGAACGCTAACGAGGTCACCCTGGGTGAGAATGTCAATTGAAGTAAGGCCACAATCCGCGACTGGGAGAATAACAAATTGTATGAACATATGTGCGCACTTACGACCTTAGTATTCGCATGTTTTTGTCTGGTCGTTGTTGAAACGACCTACTGAAGGAGCCTATTCTCGGCTGAAGGAGCCTATTCCTTAACGGAATGTTGACCGTGCTACAGTGCCACCGCGCCACCTGCTTCGGGATTGTCATCTTCCCAAATTCCTAACCTTTCCATTCAGGTATGTACGTGCGCCTGCCGTCCTCAGACGTCTTCGCCTCCCATTCCTTTCTGCTCATCATCGCCGCGATCATACTCCTTAACTGTATGTTCATTGCAATCGTCTACTGCCGGAGTAGCGCCAGGAGAGAAGAACATCACGATGATTCCAACAACGACCCTCTATTCCAACGGTCCGATTCCCTTAGTACATTTTGTGTATAAAACTGCAATCCAACTGACTTCACGCGAGATTATTTTATACGAAGAACAACTATTTATACATGGAACGCTTTACGCGTTCGTCCTGATGAACGGCTTGCTGACCTTTCTGGTTATGGACAGCGCTCTTATGATCATCCCACTCGCGTCATTGGGACTCATAGAAAGCCGCTGATGGCGCTCTCGCACTTCACGCGATGTATTTTGAATTTTTCGGTTTAACGCCGCGTAGAAAATCCAATTACCGGCTGAATTGATGTAAGGCAGGAAGCTGAATATGACAAGTTGTACTTGTTTTGCATGGAGCACAGCTGGTCTCACCTTGTGATTAGACGCATCACGGCCAGAGTTGTCGGAGAGATGGTGAGGATTTGCGCTATTTTTGTAGTGGAGATGAGTGTTAGCAGGACAGCTAGCCAGAAAGGGGTCCAGCAGGCGAAATGGAAGACGACGACGGCGGAGATCGAACGAATCACTCGGTTGGGTCGAGTAATCAACGGAGAATGGCGTCCTGAAAGGGGGTTTTTATGCTAGAGATGGAGTTGGGATGGGAATGTCTTTTGGTATGGCCTGGTGTCCTAATTTTTCCTTTGCCTATCCATTGGTGATGCTCTATTCTAATACATATCGTGTTTCCTGCATAAAACACCTCTTGTTCGGGATCGGTACAACTCATACCAGGACAACTCATACCACGACAACTCATACCAGGACAACTCATACCACAGACAACTCATACCACAGACAACTCATACCAGGACAACTCATACCATGTCGTGGCGG